>VXAZ01000685.1:311965-335618 GCA_013399875.1 Gymnorhina tibicen | reverse complement strand
AGATTGACACAGGAAAGTTTATGTCAGGTAGAAGACATGACAGCTTTTTTCTTCCTCCTCCCCAAGGAAAAATGGAATATTTTTTACAAAAATATTTTAAAGTATTCTTTTTAATCACAAAGCCATTTCAGGAGTCATCTTCTGATTACCCTTGTTTAGACCCTCTTGTCTTTTATTTTTATATAGGTAATATCTATAAACTATTGAGTCTATGTCCTCTTGTGAAAGTGCAGGAATTATTATGGCCTTTAACATCCCAAATTACGCAAAACCAATAGTGAAACCCAGGCAGAGTGTCTGCCATATCTGTGCAAATTTATTGCAAAACAGCAAAAATATTTTGACAATCCTCTTTACTGCCTGTAAGTGCTGATTTCACATTCTCAGTGTGCTTCACAGAATTTTGTCACAGAATCACAATAAAATACAGAAATATTTTGTCATTGCCATGTAAGATTTGAAGTGAGAGACTACAGAGTATGGCATTTGTTATTAATTACAGGTCTAGGTCTCCTTTGACATTCTCAATAGATTATTTTTCAGACTTTATGGAGGATAGCAATTAACTTTTCAAATAGGGCCACTCATGAGGATCCCAACATCTAAAATTAGACCTCTAAGTTTAAAATTCTTGCCTAGAAACCTGACTTTCCTTTGCTGCTGCTAATGTTAATAGTAAACCTCAGGGCCTTAAGATCTCTTCTCCTTTACACTTTCTCTTGTCCTCTGTGGATAGTTTGTTCTGGATGAATCCTCTTGTGTTATCAAGGCTATATCCACTGCATTCCTTTATTATAACAGACTGCAGTGCAGCTTCAGTAATTGCTAGAGACAGCTAGGCATTTAAAATGCTACGTGTGGAAGCAAAGCCACCTGACTGTTCTACCTACCATCTTGTTACAACTTATTGTTGTAACATACAACTGTTATGGCTGCAGTTGTTTTAGAATTAGGGACATATTTGCTGGTGATGTTGCTTCTCAATATTTCTTCGGTTTGGTTTGGGTTTTCTTCTTGTGGTACTTTTTAGTGTTTGACTAATACTGTTATCATATGCTGCCCTAATGACATTTCTGTAGGAAATGAGTATTTGAGTTGGGTCAGAATTAAAAAGTCTATTTGCCAGTATTCCTTTGCTTGGTGGTTTGTTTGTTTTCAGATTTGGGGTCTTTTTTGTATGCCTATCTCAGTCAGTCCATCAGCTCTTAGTCTGAGATGTCATTTGCCCTTCAGGAATTATTGTTTTAAACTAAAGATTAAAGAAAAAACACCCTCTGTTAAATATGGGGGGTTTGTATTTAAACTATGGTCATATGAGTGGCCTTTCTACCCTTGAACTAATTAGTTTTTCTGTATTTTAAACAGAAAAGAAATTTTAGCTTGGTACTGCAGGTGTTTTTATCTATGAAAATGTGATTGCTCCAAGGGGCATTCATCTAATAAATAGCAGAAATAGTCAAGTTAAAGTTAACTACTTATATACAGTATTACTGTTCTGGGGAAGTATTCAGCTGGGGAAGTGAAAATAATCTGAAATAAATTGAAGCACCGGTATCTCCTTTTCTTAAAAATGCAAATATTATGCTTAAAATGTATCTCATAACAGAATTTTCTATTTTGTGTCTATGATACATATAACTGTAAATGTAGTGAAAATAAGGATAGACTTAAATTCTGAAAGGGCTTGAGCTCTTCTTCATTACTTCTAAAGCTATAATTCCAGTAGTGTATATGAGTTCATTTACTGTGTATGGACTTGAGCAATCATGAAATCCATCATAGTTAACCTGAGCTGGAATAGTTTATAGGTGCCACTCTTGAGCAATGACAGCATAAGCTGCAATAGATAGGTTTCTAAATTGACAAATTCCCTTTTCTAAATACAAGAAAAGCCTCGGATTAAGGTCCAATTATGGCATATGACAAGTATGGAATGCCTTGAAAGATGCTGAAGCTTTCTAAGAATAAAAATTTTTTACTTACATGGTTTTTTGGTCATAATTTAAAAAAGGGGGAAAAAAGGAAACTAGCGTAATCATTAGGATTGGCACCAAATGAATTTGAATTATTTTTAAATATATTTTTCTCTTAGTTTTAAGAGAATATTAGGGACTATGTATTTTTCACCAAGCAAAGCTCTTTAACTTGATTCTTCACAGTTTAGACAACATCATCAATGAGAATGTGGGTGAACAGGCTTTATTTTGAGAAAGATCAGGGGTTTAATTCTGTTAAGGCTTTTTTTAATTAAAAAGCTGCTGAAGTTGGTTTCTAAAGTCTCCTCTTTTTCTTTTTTTTTCTCAAGATTGAATTAGATATATTTATCTGGGTACACTGCAGAGGTAAGGTGGATTGCAAGACACCCCCTCACAGTCTGGTCGCATACTGCTGCACAGCTCCTCTTTCAGATGGTTCTGCTTATAGTACCCTGGTAGTTTTCCCCATAGTGAATTTTTCTGCCTCTAAAGTGTCAAAACTATCCAAAGGAAAAAAATAAGTCCTTGAAAATTACCTTGATTGAGTTATGTTTTGCTCTTAAGAAAGAAGGGCTGTTACTTGTGCTTCTTCACCAAAGGTTTGAAATCATTATTTGTTTAGTATTAAATTGTGGTAGATATCAAGTACCCCAATCCTGAGGCATTAAAGTCCATTAGCCAAAGTGATCACTGAAGTCAGATGGATCATCTATGTATCTGAACCTTAGTATTTTGAAGAACTCCCTGTATTTGTCTCCAGATATAAACATTCTGAGGTATCGTTTTTGTCAGTGAACATCTATATGAATTTCAACCCTTCCCATATAGGCAATTTATTACTATTTTATTATATGTACTCATTTTCAAAGATTTCATTAAAACATATATAGTGGTGAAAATCTCTGTTTTCTTAACAAAAGAGAACATAGTAATTTTGACTGTTATTTAAAATACTACATATATTAATGTTCTTTCTTACTGAAGAAAATATTACTGCAAAAAAAGTGGGTTTAAATCTTGGGATGAATTATTTGCCTTTTCTTTCTTTTTCTTTTTTTGCTGGGTTTTCTTAAATATGAATAAAATTTCCACTTATGATTCATTAAAAAATGTCTTTCTTGGATATCTCATAAATTTAACATGATTTATTTCTAATAATAACTACATAGCAGCACTGTGATTTCTCCATCTTTCTAAGCTGCCATGATATTTGGTATTTTGAAGGAAGCTTTAGTCTGAGCATTTTCATATTCTTGTGTTGTTTCATAAAAATGGAATTTGTGGTTAATATATAGAACTGTTCAGCTGTTTCTGCTACAGCAGCATGCTTGGTGGGCCACGAGAAAGATTTGTAATACAGTATAATTATTTTGGTTTTATAGACAAATATAAATGAATGACATGAAAATCAGACCATTGTCAGATTCTCACAGTCAAAAGAATTTCTGAAATAGTATATTTCAGTATATCTTCTACCCTTCTACTCTGTGAAAGCCTGAATAAAAAATTATTTTCCCTGTGGGGTTTGCATGCTGAGAGGCTGGTACCTTTGTATTTGATGAGCTTTATTGTTGATTTCTTGAGTCTGGGGCCTAAATATGATACATGGTCAGTATAGCTTTATGGACAGAAGAAATTCAAGTCTTTCTGAAAAGTATAAATCCAGCATTTTTCAGATCTAGTCAGCTTTCCTTCTTGAAGGAATAGCGCAAACAGATTAGTTTTTAATTCCAAAGATACATGAACAAAGACTTTCAGTTTACACCATTATTCTACGTCACTGCCAGGTAACCTTATTCACTGCATGAAGAAGAATGTGTCTTTATGGAAGCTGGTTTTGTCAAGGTTTGGGCTTGCTGTTGCCCCACATTTATATTGGACATGGTTGTGGTTTAGGAGCAAATATAATAAGTAGATTATTTATTCTGGTATATTGCTTTTCTTTTCAGCTTTTCTATTTCTATTTGCATAATCTTTTGTACATGGTTCCATTTAATTACTGTTGGTAATGGATGAATGGTCTTAGGAACCATCAAGCAAAACTTTCATTTAATTCAATTGAATTTATATAATGTTACCTGTCAGAGATGAAATTTCAAATAATATAGAGAACAAAGAAATGAGACCATGGTAGAAAAACACACTTGCAAACGAAGCAAAAATAACAAAAATTAATTCTAATTAATTCTAAGGAAAAATAATTGAAGAGATCAGTGTTTTTCTGCTGGCAGATGGCTGGATTTGGATGACATGGTAAGACTAGCAGAGAACAAACACAGTGAGCAAACACCAACCAAGACAAGTATCAGCAGAAATGGTAACAAAAAGGACAATGCAAAAACATATTGTTATGAAATGACCACGTGATAATTCTTTCTGTCTCTGTTGTGTCTTTTTCACCCTGTCTTCCTTTGCTTATTGCTTTCTAACTATTATCAGTCAGTCTGAAAAAGTTATAACTGCTTCCTAAATGGCCACTTCCATTTCTGATGCTTCAGGCAACCCCAGACCTTATTAATACAGGAAAGGGCAGTCAGCCAAATTCAGTTCTCAGCCTTGTAAACAATCCAGGCACCAAAGCGGGGTCCATTAGAAGACAGTAAAATGATAAGTATGTCCAATCTGGCCACTGGTTTGTGGGAGTCAAGATAAAACATGAAGATGAAGGCAGATTGTTTTTTAACTAATGAGTGCAGATGTCTCTTTCATCAGACTTAAAGAAGAAGAAGAAGCCAATTGGGAAACCTCACCTATCAATAATTTAAAAATACAGTAACAAAATAGTGATATGGGCATCACTTCACCAAGGCACAGAGAATAAGGTCCCAGTGAAGTCAGGGTAAATCAGATGAAATAAAAGAATTGGTCTCACTTTTGTTCTCTTCTTGATGAGATAATGGTAATACTAATTTCTTTTGCTGGTAATTTAAACGATGGACCGATTAAACCTACCTAGTGAGACAATCCACTTCTTTGTCTTCTATTATGAAACACAGTGAGAGACAGGTGGAGGGGAGGCATCAGGCTTTCTCAGTGTAGTCCTTGAATGGTTATGGGCCATGACTGCAATGTCTTTTTAGAAAAGGCATCTTTAACTGGAAGGGTCCTCAGTTCAGGTGTTTTATTTTCATGTGACCTTGTCTCTGAATTCCAATAGTGAAACAAGTTAGTATTCAGTTAGTATATTGATTATACATATATTTTCATGTGGAAAATAAAAAACTGTGGTGCCTAGCAACACATATTTTTAGAAGATTTTAGTACTGTTCTTCACTGTCATCAGGTGTTTTAATTACATTACATTAACATTGCTTCAAGGAGATAAATGCAAACAGAGTAATATACACCTCTTGAGATTCAAACGTGTACACATATTTATTTTCTCTTGCTGTCTCTTCATATCTTTAGTTTATAATGTAAATTTTGATACAGAACTCCATAAATAATACAACACATGAGATGTGTTTTATAAACATATGTATATCTTTAAAAGAACATTTCATGTAAGCATGTGATATGAAAGGTTATGACTGTCAAATATCTCCCATTCAACATATAAATATTAAAGGATTCCTTATTTGTATTAGCAAACTCCTGACATCGAAACTAGGAAGATGGGAAATCTCTCTTTAATCTCTATTTGTTCCATTCCTTCATGCAGCCTAGGTTCAATTTTTGTACATAACTTACTCTGCACTTCAGCCTAATGGAACTGCTTGGCTTTTTTCTCACAGTTATTAACAGGTGGCTTTGCTTTGTGTGACTTCATGTGTGTAGCAAGCAGGACATAGTTGTTTCAATTATCTTTTTTCAGTATGCTGCTGTAGTAAAGGTTTTTTGTTAGAGTTAACCAAAACATTCACAGCACTGACGCATGCATGGAGTCTTCATTTTGGTGATTATTCCTAAGTAACTCAAGACCTAAAGAAAATAGGATTGGAACAAAAAATAGTTATACTCTTCCAATTTGTTTTAATTATTTTAAATTGAGTAAAAACCTGTGATAAAAATGTTTTTTGTCAAGTTTTCTTGAATTCCAGAATGCTGAACACTGACTGAGCACAAGTCCCGTGAGGAGCAGCTGAGGGAGCTAGGGTTGTTTAGCCTGAGGAAGAGGAGACTCAGGAGAGACCTCATCACTCTCTCGAACTCCCTGAAAGGGAGTTGTAGCCAGGTGGGGGTCCGTCTCTTCTCCCAAGCAACAAGAGGTAGGACAAGAGGCAATGGTTTCAAGTTGCACCGCGGCAGGTTTAGATTGGATATTAGGAAATATTTCCTCACCAAAAGCTGCCGAGCATTAGAAGTTGCCAAGCAGTGATGCAGGAATTGGCTGAGTCACCATCCCTGGACATATTTAAAAGACTCATACATGTGGCACTTAGAGAGATAGATTAGTGGTGGATTTAGCAACAGTAGTTTAATGGGTGGACTTGATTATGTGGTCCTTCAAAGCAAGCCAGAATTTCAGAAGTAAACAGTATCAGGGTCTTACCAAAGTGAGTAAAATCTATACTAAAATGTTGCAAGAATTTTAAGGCATTCTTGCTGAAGAAAATAATAATGTGAGTTTTCCTGATTTTTTTCTCTCTAAATCTGTGAATTTCACACTGGTTATATGGCAATTCTATAGGGTCTTGTTTGGTTTTGAATGTAGTCTTCTGGTTCTCCTGCATTTCAGAGCTCTTCCACTGTATCAGAAACACAAATGCAAAACTGCCTGTGATATGTTTGACAACTCTGTTACGTTCTTTCCCCTGAATCATGACTTAAACGAAAAGAACAGTTGAAAAAACCATGTAGTTTTGTTCATGACTTTGGAATTGTTACATTAAGAAGATGTTAAAAAGTTGAAAAGTGCTGTCTGTCAACCATGGCAACTGTTTTCAAGTGGTACGTACCAGCTTATGGAAAGTGTGCATTGTGGCAGGTCAGTGTTGTTTTTCATGTCTGTGAAAAATCAGCTTGCTCACTCTGAAGGTGGGATTTTTTTTTTGGTTGGTTGGTTGGTTGGTTTCTGGTTGGTTGGTTGGTTTGGGTTTCTTTGCGGGGTGGGAAGAGTGAAAAAGAGAGTGTGGAAATTAGGCTTCCATGGTCTGAAATAAGATATATGTCTTGAGAATAAGTTCATGAAATAATTTTTTCATCATTTATTTACAATGAAGACGTATTCTTTCATCTTTCTGTTATGTCCTTGATTAATGTGCTTTTCCAATAATAAATATCATATCATATCCTATCATATCATAAGTTACATATATTTAATATATATGTAGTATATACACACATATATAATAAATATATATGTATATGTATAGTATATATACATTTATATATGTATTTTACAGATAGATAGATAGTGTGTGTGTGTGAATTACCTATATTCCATGGCACTTTAGGCACTATATCAGCAACCCAGCTAATCACAGGTACTGAGCAATAACAGCTTTCAAGCATTACAGATAGATCACAATTACAAAGAGAGACATTTAGATTCAATGGTAGAATCATATTTTCCTGTATGTGTATGCATTATTCCTTTCAGTAGGAATATAATTCCATTTTTTGCTGCAAAACAAAACAAAAAACACAAAAAAAAAAACCCCAAAAAACCCAGTAAAAAGATGGTTCAGACTTGACCTCACCCAGTTTAAATGTTGATATAACAGACTAATGCACTTTTCAAGAGGAATAAAGGAAATATCAGGAAATTTTGGGACAATATTATGTTATATTATGTAAATTTAAGTTAATTGAGTAATTTTCTCTCTGGATTTTTTAATATGCTACTAATTCAAAGCTTTGAATTAGTAGTAACTTGGAAACTTGAACAATTGGTATGGCTTTTTAAAATTTTCTCTGAAGTAGTGATCACCTTGATAGAAGGATTCTTTTGCAAGCAGATGGAATATAACTGAAACTTGATTTGTGTTTTTATTTCTTTTGTTTTCTTTTCTACTTCATATCCTGTGATATTTAACACATTAAAAAAGTAGGAACAGTGAGTAATGAAAATATGATCTTGAAAAGTCTGTCTATAGGGCAAAAAGCCTGTATTTTAGTATATGACATTTCTCTTGTTTTGCTTATTTTCAAAGCACTTGCTGCCTCACAGGTTTTTGTATAGGCAAGACTAATTTCAGAGTCTCAGAACAATCTGTGGAAGTACTCCTTGGAAAAGGAAAGATGATTTTATCAGTTAGATTGAAGAAGGTTATGCAATTCTGAATATGAACTGAAAGAAGAAAAAATTACAATTAACTTAGAAATTTCCAGAAGTAATGTGTAAAAATTACAGAGGGGGAAAAAAGTAGAAATAGGCCTGACATGGGAAGATACTATCATAGAAGACACTTCAAAACTTTAGCTGAAATAAAAATGAAAGGCATGCCATTTTGTCACAAAGACTATTCTTCCTAGGAGTCGGGTTAGTCTTTCTTTCCAAATTTTACCATGCCTCATTTGATTTAAATATTAACCACAAGTCATAGAATTATGGACTATCCTGAGTTAGAAGAGATACATATGGATCATCAGAGTCCAACTCTTGCACACACCAGCCCCAAGAGTCACACCATGTGCCTGCGAGCTTTGTCCAAGAGCTTCTTGAGCTCTGTCAGGTTTGGTGCCATGACCACTTCCCTGGGGCTCCCCAGTGAAAGCCAAAGGCTAAACTGTCAATGAGTAAGTGAGACCAGAATTTTAATCATAATCCTTGTCCATATGCTGCAGATTTTCTCTGCCTGTTTTGGTCATTATTCATGCTTTCATATTTAATTTCACTTGGTCTGTAATTTTCAATTTACAATGGGCTGAGATATCCCTGAAGAGCTTTGGACACTACTAGAAAGCTTTGTAGGATCAGAAGTCTATTAAATGAAAAAAAAAATTGTTCTATGTTTGTTAGATTATTAATGATACCATGAAACCATCACCCATAACAAAAGTCACACTTATAAAAGGTCTTTCGCACGCCTAAGTGTCCTCATGTTCAATATAATATTGTAGAAGGATTGTATCCGTGTAATACACTATTCTGAAGACAGCTAAGTTTAGGCATCCTTTTGAAGTGTTGTAAAATCTTCGCTTTAATGAAATACAACTAACATTTCAGCTCTCCACTTTACTGGTACATTTTTTTGCTCACAAAAATTGATTTATAATATTAAAGTACATTTATACATTAAGGCTGCACCTTGGCAAAAAGGTTTCTTGATCAGTCATTCAAACTTTCTAAAAAATTCTAGGAAACTGTATTAGTGGTCAGATTTAGCCAAAGGTAGGTTAATGTAGTTCTACCATAAAAATGTTTACTATTTTTATGTTTTTATTTGACTCAGTGTCATTATCAGGATTTAATCAATGTTTCCATTTGTCAAAACAGTTTCCTTATAAACCACTGTCAACTACAGATGCATCTCTAACTTTTTTTAATCCACCAGAATAAAAAATATTTTTTTATTCAACAATTGTGATCATGAGCAACAGGCAGAATGATTCCTAATATAATATGTTTCTTCTCATTAATGACTCATAAATCTTACCTCCCATGTACTATTCATTTCTAGTGGGGCAAGAGAAACAGAGTGTTTTTATTTCCAAGCAAAAATGATACTTTTCTTTGAATTTTAGAATATCTTTAAAATTAATGCTACTAATTTTGGCTTTCTTTTTTTCTGATTGGTAGAAAGAGGGCTATACTCTTTTTGGCTTTCTAAGACAGATTTACCGAGGATATTCAGAGTATATGTTAGAAAAAAGATTTTTCACCACCGGGGTGGTCAGGCACTGGAACAGGTTGCCCAGGGAGGTGGTGGAGTCCCCATTCCTGAAGGTGTTTAAGAGACATCTGGATCTGGTGCTGGGTGATGTGGTTGAGTGGTTTAGGGGTTACAGTGACAGTGCCAGGTGGTTGGTTGGACTGGGTGACCTTAAAGGTCTCTTCCAACCTTGAGAATTCTGTGATTCTATGATTTGGTTGGCAAGGCAATGTATGCTAGTAGAAGAATATCCAGGTGACTTAGAGGTAATAGTACTGAGACAGAGAAACTTCAGTAATCCAGATGAGGAGTTCATATTTTATCTCGGAGAGGAGTAAATCAAAGTCAGCAACCCTGGTAGGGCATTTGGTACCTCACCCATAAAGCTTGCAATCTAAAGAAACAGTAGTCAGCATCAGTCGGTATTTCCTGCCGCCTATGGTGGAAGACAAGCTGGAAGGTTGTAGGGATGCAGGTTTTCTTTCTCCTAGTTATGTTATACAGCTGTGGTGGAAAAGCAGTGGAAACCTGGCAAGCTTCCTGGCATTAAAGTACCTGGAAAATATGGCATCACATGAGATAACCCTGATTATATTTAAATTTAAAATTTTTATGTGCAGAGTGCCTGAACTTTTTTCCTAATTTCCCCTTAAGTTCAAACATTTGACTAGTTTAATATTCACTCTTCTATTGTCATCTGCACATAAACTGGAAGAATACATAGATTCAGGGAATTTTCTGCTGCAACATTCTGTCTTGATGGCTTTATCATTCAAGCAGATTGAGGCCTGAAAAGAAGCCTGATTCCATGAAGAAATCTCACAGCAGCCAGTGCAAGCTGGTTTGGTGCCTTAAATCTTAAAAGACACTGCTTGTCATGAACAAAGACCTTTCTTCATGTCCTTTGCCTAAATGACAAAGGAAAACAAATTTTAAATGTGGTGTTATCGCTGTCAAATGGAATTCCTGTACTCCTTCCAAAGCATATACATTATATTCTGAAGCTAGATTATGATACGTTATGCAGGTTTTCTTGCAGGTGTGGGGTAGGCAGATCATTCCAAGATGCTTATAGATGCTCAGAAAACAGATGTTTTTTCACACACCAGCTGTGTTGACATATTTCAGTCACCTTGAATGCTGGTGTTTCTTTAAGTGTCACTTACAATATCCACCAGTAGATACTCGATCCAGGAGTATTTCTGTTCACTTTCTGAGAGAACTGCATGAAAAACACATACTTTAGCTATCCTGAATATATAAAATAAGCCTTAAATTTTTTTCAGGCTGTGAATTCTAATGAAATTTCAACACTAAATGCTGACTCAAGTAGCTACATTAGCAGCAGATTAGCTTTATGCATGCAAATGTTCCCATTAACATCTGCAGGCTTGATTGCAGGTTTACATTTAAACAAATATGAGGACTTTCATGCATCAAAGACCAATAGACATTATTTATGTCTCAATCTTTGCAATTAGTAGTAGCTCTTATTTCAGTGTATTCTTGTTGCCCCCAGGTATAGCCTGGAAAGATATATTTGAAAGTTGATGTATCTCTAAAATATTCCATAAATTTGTAGCTATGACACATTTTCCTCCTCTCTGTACACCGAATTTGATAGCCTGATGAAAATTTCAGTATAAAAAGCAATTTAGTAAAAAGTGATTACCAATATTTTAGCATTTCAAAGTAAGACAAAGAGAGGGGAAAAAAACAAGTCATGACAATACTTGAAATGTCAAATTTTGCTTCTATGATCTTCACCAAAATAAGAGTCATGACACGTACTTCTTCAAATGCAGCCTCTACATATGTAGGCTCTGTGAGCAGATGTACATAAATCTCCTTTATCCTAGCTTCCCTTTAGCCTGCTGTGAAACAGATTTAAGAAACCTGAGATTGGTAAACTGACTAAGAAGTTAGACTGCTTCTGTGCTAGTACAGAAAATGCATATATATTGTTTTAAGGAATTGAAAAAAACTATGATTATCTTGGATACAAGTTACCTCCAGTTTCTGGCAACACTAATCACTGGAATCCTTTGGATCATGCAGACCGTAATTGAAGTACAACCTGGACCCAGACTACTTCACCACAATTTTTGTCTCACCTTTTCCACAGAACAAGCTGAATTACACTTCTAAGTCACATATAGAAGCAGAGATGATAGCACGAAGAGTTAAAAAAACCCAACCAAAACCAACCAATCAAAAAAAATAAAACCCTACCAGAAGCACAACAAAGCATTGCAAGAATCTCCTGAATTTAAGATATCTAAAAGAGATGGTCTAAGGTTTCAAATTTTTCAGGTGTTTTTTGCCAGTTAAGGATCAACTTTTCATATTCCAGAACTTCCATATCAGTAAAATTGATGCAAAATCCATGAAATGTTTGTTATGTTCATATCTGCCTTCTAAATAGCACTGGTATGGCCCATACTTTCATTTTTGCTTCTTCATTTTCTTTTCTATGGATCTGTTCCTCTGCTTAGGTATGTCTGTTGACTTGCCCCTCCATCCACTGCTACCTCTTCTTTTTATAGTATGCAAACTCTAATTTGTAATCCTGGCTAGAGCAGGATTTAATCAGCACTGTAAAAGAGGGAGCTGATTTCATGGGAATGAGCAGCATTCTGAAGTTTACCATTTTTGGTCACTCTTTTCAGCATTCTTTACCCCTAAGAGTCTAGAAATTGTGCGTGCCTTTAGTGCAACATAGAAAATTATATATAAAATGTTTAATCACAGTGTGTTTATTTTGAACTCACTTTTTTTCACTAAATTGCATAAATCACATACTTGGTACACTTATGATCTGTAATAGACTGAAATATTACTGCAAATATGTTCCTCTCTTAAAAAAAAAATTATCAGAAGAAATATTAAGAAGTGATTTTTTTCAGTAGATTTCAGAATTCAGTGGAATTTACTATTTATTATTTACTTTAAAACAGCAAGGAAAGATCCATTTCCACATCTGGTCACAAAAAAAGAAAACACAAACAGATCTAGTTTGTAGCTAGGATTCAGTCCATAGTCCTTTTGAAAATATTTGTTATTTAACTCATTGTCTCATAAAATACAGCCTCTATTACAAAGAATAATAGAATATTTTCAATATAAGAGAGGTAAATTATCCACTTGCAAATGTTAGAATGGTGGTATTCTTTGATACTCTTTGTGTCTAACTTGAGAAATCTTCTATGGAATAAAAGAATAGGAACATCCAGTCATAGCCAGCAGAGGTTCATAATGGGAATGTCCTGCATAACAAACTTAATTTCTTTTTATGACAAGGTCACCCCTCTAGTTGACCAAGGGAAGCCAGTAGATGAGGTGGCTTTTGACCTTAGCAAAGGTTTTTGACACTCTTTTGCACAGTACCCTTCTGGACAAAATGTCCATCACATAGCTAGACAAGTCCATGCTACATTGGGTCAGCAACTGGCTGATGGGTCAGGGTCCAAGAGTTACATTAAAATGAGCTGCATCAGGCTGGTGGTCGGTCACCAGTGGGGTTCCCCAGGGATAAATTTTAGAAGCAGTTCTCTTTAACTGTGTTACAAATGCTGTGGATGCAGGAATTGAGTGTACCTCAATGAGTTTAGCTTGAGTTCTCTCCAACCAATTCTTCAACTACAGAAGAAATATAACCTCAAAAGCAATGTATAAATTTGGAACAATACGCTCTCAAATCAAATGAAAGACCAGGCCTGGTAAGTATAACCACCTTCACATCTGTTTAGTCCAACTTCAGTTAGACTACCTTTAGTCCAAAGATAGTCAACTACACTAAAAAGGTGACAGAATGCACTGGTTCTGGGGAATCTCCCAGGAGGTTGGAATTTACACAAAGAAGGATGTTTTGAGTATGGTAGATACTGAAGTTTAGAAAATGTAATGGCAGACAGAAAGCAAGTGCTGGTTTGATGTCTGTGGTCATTGTTAACATGGAGCAGATAAATGTCTAGAATGTCTAGAATGACTACACCAAACATCCATCTACACTTTTATTTAAATGGAGTCTTTTGAAGCACAGTGGTTTCTCTAGCCACTGTGTTTTACTAAAAACATGTATGAATCTAGTGTGTCAAAAATATATTGCCACAGGGCTAGGATATAAAACTATGTCAGCCATATTGACCTTCTATCTCTATTGAAGCCGGTATTATTTTGTTCAATTGAGATAATAAAGGTATAACATGGAAAATAGTTGCTACTGGTACCAAGAGTACCCTTGCTACCAACCCCATTTACCCTCTTACCAGACAGCACTGCTATGGGATTTAAATGGATTTCCAGCCAGAGTGCATATCTAAATACAGAGTGTAAGTAATTCATGACCTTGCCCACTTCCCAACACCCTTTTGCACTGATAGTAAAGGCTGATGATATAACAAGAGGTGTTTGTAACTGCAAACTTAGGATAACCTGATAGATATAACTGAGGATAACATGGTGGTCCAGTGTGGTTCAGATATATTTAGGTTCCTAAATAATATACCTTAGGCATTTCCAGAACTTTTAATTCTGCATACAACCTTTTCAATCTTATGCTTGCCAAAAATGAAGTTACATGTTTCTTGACTATAAATACACTGAATTACATTTTAGCTATGTAGAATGCAACATAAAAGCAATCCAGTGTAAATTCTTCCATTTTGCCCTCTTCTGGATAATATTAAACATAAATTTGCATTGTATTTTGATTTGTTTAGAATTTTGTTGTTGTTGTTGTTGAAGACATGAAAATAAATTGCCAATAGTGAAGGTATACATTTGGGGTTGGACTTGCATAACTATATGTACTTGTGCAATGATATGCCATATTCAAAAGTAGCATCTATAGGAAAAAAATGGTGAAGGTGGAACAGAAAAGTGAAAACAAAAAGGAAAGGAGAAAAGCATCTAAAAAAGCAAAATAGCATAAAAATGAAATAAGCCTTTTTTAGCATAATTGATAGGTGCCTCAATAAATATAATTTCTGGAAATTAGAAGGGAAAATTGCATCATTTCTGAGCCCTTTCCAACCAAGCTAAAAATCTTAAAATTAATTCTTACACTATTTAAGAAGCAATCTCTCTTAAAACTTTTTGGCAAATGCAGTGTATACAAATTATTTGCTGCATTCTGATAACGAGAACTGACTTCTTTTATTGATTTGAGAAAATAGAAATGTATTGTATAGCTTTTCAAGGTAGCCTTTAACTAGCAGGCTTAAAAGACATTAACAGATTTGAGATTTGGTCCAGTATATAACTCATTATTAAAACATAAAAACTGAATTTTTCTATAAATAATAGAGATCGAATTACTTTAGCTGGTAAGAGATACATCCACATTTCTGACTATTTAAAAAAAATTGAGGTAGTTGTAAAGTTCTCAGCTTTGATGTCTCACCTGTACTACAGCTACAAATCTAAAGTTCTGAGTTAGCTAAATGAAAAATATATGGCATCTCTAGTTCTTTTCCAAGGCAGTATTATGTCATCTTTCTATATATGTTACATCAACAAACTTCTAAAGTGGTTTTGTGATATAGACAATAAAGTATGGGTATATCTAGATTAATATATGTATATGTCATTTTGATCATAAGGTAAGGTAGAAACATATTCAGTAGTATTTCTCCATGCTGTGAAATGATCTAATTGAATATCTTACATTTATTTTCTGTGTGATGTTTTGGTGTTTAAGGAAGATAGCCTTGCCTAGATGAATATATTTGTGATACTTCAGTGTTTCCGCAATCCAACAAAAGACTGATTTGCAGATCCTGCAAGACAAAATTATAATCTGTGGTTAAAAAGGCAAATTATTGCCAACTTTTTGTCCAAATAAAATTCATTGTTGAGTCTGGAACTTTGTGATAGAGATAAATTAGATGTCTCTTCCTTTCTTGCCTGGCAAGGCTGTGAAACCTGTATACCTGGAGGTCTTCAGAGCATATTTGGACAATGTTTTGAGCAAGCTGATCTAATGGGAAGTTTTTAAGAAGGATATTGAAATAATTACATCCAGAGATCTCCTCAGCATAAATTTCTCTGTGACGATATAATTATCTTTTCTCCTCTTCCCTTGCCCATCACTGACAGACGTCTACACATCACTGGTAAATTCTACCACACTTCAACCGTAAACAAATCTATGTTTTTTTTCCTGCTATAATATTTAGAAAATACGGTTTACTGGATAATGTGATTCAGAAAATAATGGAGTATAGCTGAGAGAGGGTACAAAAAATAATCCAGAATCAGTCTCCAGATTTATATGAAGGCCAATATTTACTTGGTTTTGAAATTCCAGTTGAATGTAAATCAGTATCTTTGAAGTGAAATATTGAAATGTTATGGATTTAAGATGATGGCCATATTCATAAAGTGAAAAAGGAAAGAGATATTTCATGTGTCTGAATGTGCTAACATCTCCTTCAAAAATATAATGGAAAAAAAAATATTATCTGCCCTGTTGATATATCGCACACAGGGATGAGAATATGCTTTTACAAAATCACATAAACAGTGAGTTTGGTGACACCTCTTGATATTATCTAGTCCAAATCCTCTGCTCAAAGCAGACTCGGGTGGAGGAAGTTTCTCAGTAGGGTATCCTGTCAAGTTTTGCATATCTCCAGAGACGGAGACAACACAGCCTCCCTGTGAAATTGTTTTCTGTCTTCAAACACCTTCACAGTAGAATTTTTTTTTTGGTTTTTTTGTGTAGAGATGAGAACATCATGAGTTTTTAGTTGTGCCTATTACCTCTTGTCCCATCAATGGATACAACTCTGGGACTCTGGTTTGCCCTTCAATTCTCCCATCAGGTATTTATACTCAGATAAGATGCCCCTGATACTTCTCTTCTACAGGATGACCAGTTGCAGGTGTCAGTCTCTTCTCATTTGAGAAATGCTCTGGCACTTTCATTGTTTTTGTGGCCTTCCACTGGGCTCTCTCCAGTAAATCCACACTTTTCTTTTGCTGGGAAGTCCAGAGCTGGACTCAGGACTTAGCAGAGAGAAAGGACTCAGGACTTAGCTCACCTCCCTCAACCTTCTGATAAATCTCTTCCCAATGAGTCCGTGTAGCTCCTTCACACTTCTTTGCTGCAAGTGTGGGTCAAGGCCAACTTGTCCACCAGCAGGATATCTTCTGTACTGGTGCATAGGGTTATTTCTCCCTAGGTGCAGTACTTTTCATTTCCTTCTATTGGACCTGTTTTCCTTGTCTGAATTTATAATTTCACCTCTATAAATGATTTCTTCTCCCTTTGTATGACTATGTAGTGTCATCTCCTTCATTTGCAGAATGAATATGTTTAATTTTGTGAATGCATGACTTCTAAAAATGTAGTGTTTGGGTATACTCTTCTGTGAAGTCTTTTAGAACCATCTTTTTAGATGTGGGAAATGGTTCATATACAAAATATTGAGAATTTATAAAGTGGAAACCCTGTAATTTAAAATCTATGATTAAGTCTGTATTCATCACACCATAATTTCAGTACTTTACGTTTATTCTCTAAACAATGCTTAGAAGTGAGTTAGTGCTTAGGAATACCATCAAAGTTAGTGAAATGATAGAAACTTCAATCTATAGGTATTACAAATTGGCATTAAATTCATAGAAACAGAATGCCTGTACCCAAAGAAGCTCTGGCTGATGGTTTTTGTAGGTTTTTTTGTTGTTTCACTTTGTTGGGTTTTTTTTCTTTCTTTCCCAATTAGGATGATCAAAGAAAACCCAAGCAACCCTGTAGGTTATATTTACAGGATTTTTTAAGAGAATATTTTATAGTTTTGAGAAGAAAGTATGGCTTTTATGACTTTCCAGAGTAAACTTTGTGACTTCTGGGTTTTTTTGTCTTGTTTTTATTTTATAATAAAACATTTATAACAAAATATAACATACATTCTTCATTTTAACATCCAGTTCAAAGACAATTTTTGTAGACTCCCTTGTATTATCGGACCACAGGAGGCATGAAGGGACTTGGTTCTGAAAAGAAAGAAAAGAGAAAAAGGCTGAGAATTTTGTTGGTGTCTTCCTTAAATAATTTCAGGAAACAAAGAAATACTTTCTCTATTTGAATTTTTTCCAGGAGGAGTAGACTTTTTTCCACTACGTATTTGTTTTAGGTAAGGGAAAGTTGTCACTGCCTAGCTTGTAAAGAAGTCTAATCTTGGGATGTGGACGAAAACTGAAATTTACCACTGCAATTACTAATTCATGAAGACTTAAAAACTATTGGGTTGTGAATACAGTGGCACAGAGAGCAGATCAAATTGCAAAACTCTGGCCAAAAAGCAGATGTCCTGTGCTGAATTCTGTAGCAATAGCCACTGTTAGAGATCAGGCCAATGTGGTTCTGTGAGTGTGCATTCTTTGATCTCATTCCTTATAATGTCTTCACTGCAGTGAAGTAATTCCAGTAGCAGGGCTTTCTCTTGGATCTTAGAGTGTTAAGTCCAAAAAAAAGAACTTAACTCACAAAGATCTCTTTGTGTATCACTGTAGTTTTTTCTCAAGAAATCTGTAAGAAGAGTGTTGATAGATGGTTGAATTTCATTCCCTCTCATGAGACCGTTAGAAATGTTAATGTAAACCTTTTCAGATGTCTAAGAGACTAAGTCAGGAAAAGTGGGAGGGTGATACAGTGGTGAGAGAGAGGAGGGAAAGGTTAAACTTATTTGTGAAATGCCAAGTTGTGAGCAGTATGCTTTTGCTCAACAGATATAATGCACAATCTGGCATTTGGCTTGTGTGGAATACGAACAGAAGAACAAAGGACTCTGGATATAGATTTGTGCTAATCAGTAAGGGAGTATCTTTTCTTGGTCCACAGAGTCTTCAAGATGTAACAGATGCAACACAAGTAAATGGCAGAATTTCTGTTCCTAATGTGCTCTGCTGGTCATTTTCCCATCTCTTTTATTTTTTTAGAAATACGTATTTGAGTAATGAAACAGTGTGGTCCTTAATAAAAGTATAACCTATCTTAGCTGAAACCTTAGCTGGAAAAAAACGTAACCAGGAACTCATTAAAGATGCTATATGGTGTTATAAGAAAACCATGAAATTAAGGATTTATTTGAGAGACTGCTGTACTGGTGATTATATCAATTTGCATTATTTGACTTTTCATTCCACTAATGTCAAGAGGTTTGCTGCTTTGGAGCTACTAGAATGAGAAGTTGCATTTCACCAGAAGCTTTCTCATGACTGACTCCTTTCCTCCCTTCCTTCTCATCAAATGGCACATTCTGAAGACACAAAAGAGAATTTCTGCAGTGTTGTGCACTGTTAGCTGTGAGCTGATAGGAGATACACCTGGACTGCTGATAGGAGATACACCTGGACTTCTTTTCTCTCTCACATCAAGTGACATTGCTGAAGGAGATCTGGTGATGATATCTTCCAATGACACCTGCTGAAGCAGAAACTAGAGTATATACTGCTGAAATACTCATAGGTCAAAGTCATCTTTGCAAGGACCTTGTAACAGCGCCTTGTCTTGAGATTTGGTTTTGTCTTTTTTTCCTTTGAGAAGACACACAATAGAATACAGTGATTCTACAGAATTGGTTTTATGAAGTATATTGTGTACTATTCCTGCTATACAAGCATGCAATATCCAAGTCATTTGTTGTTTCAGAAAAGTAACTTAGGAGTTAGAATTAAAACAGGTGTGACATTAATTGCTTTTGAAGTATCAAATAAAGAAAAATGTAGACAGCTAATAATTTTCAACTTATTTTTTAATGTCTGTCCTACCTTTCATGCACCACAGTTTAAAGCCATAATACTCTGACAAGGAAAGCAAACACATTTACTGGCATGAAGTAGGCAGTGAAGGGCAATTACAACAGTCATCAAATATACTAAAGAACATCACACAAAACTGAAAGGTGAATAGGATTGTGTCAGTATCCAGGGGATGTTCTGGTGGGGTACTATGACCTCCCGAAACCCACTCTAGCAGAAAGTCGCTCGGCAGCCACTGCATTCACACACACACACACACACACACACCCCAGACAGCTTCTTTGACAAGCCGATGGCAAGGAGGCAGGAAGGGTCTTTGTGTGGANGACAGTTTTTTGGACAAGCCGATGGCAAGGAGGCAGGAAGGGTCTTTGTGTGGAATTCCATGGCAGAGGTTTACTCCAGCTCCACACTTGAAGGGCACCAGGGACCAAAGACCCCAGGAGATGGAAAGTTCCGGCCTATATACGGGGGCAGGGGACGCATCAGGGACACGGGCAGTACATAGGTGGGACTAGGATACGGGAGCCAATGGGAGAATCTGAGGGAGCGGCAGGGAACAAGGTGCCATGGGAGAGGGGGGAAGGGAGAATTTTCTAGGGAAGGAACAGGTCAGGTATAAGGGGGTGGGGAGGCCAACCGGGGAAGCAGAACTCGGATACATTTTGCATAATGAAACAGCATCCTAGGATAGGTCTTCTTAGTTTAGTCTAACCTGGAGAAGATTTCTATCCCTTGTATTATGGGCCCACTGGCCCCCACAGGATTGCAAGAGTATTATATCTATATTGGTTTGACTCTGTTGCTCAGGGCTTCATTTCATTTAGGTTTGAGCATTTCCAAGGATGGGAATGCCACAGCCTCCACACACATCTTGTTCCACTGTTTGACAACCCTTATAAGCATTCAAGGAATTTTCTTTATATTGAATCTGAATTTCCCATCCAAGCTGTGCTTGTTGCCTCACATAATGACAAGAAACTGGCTTTATCTTCCTGATGCTTCCTCATTTCTCAGCAACAGAAGAATCTCACTTTAACATCTTTTTTAAGGTTGAAGAAACCCAGATCTCTCATCCACGTGCTCCAGCCCTGCCATCATGGTGAACTCCACTGAAATCTCTCCTGTATGTCAGTGTATATCCTGTGCCAGAACTCCAGGACCCTGTACTATTTGGTGATCTCACCAGTGCTGAACACTGGAGCAGGATCAGTGCCTGACCTTGCTGCTGTGACTATGCAAGTGCATCCCAAGATTCAGGGACTGCTTTGCTGCCCAGGTGCACTGCTTCCTCCTGGGAAGGGATCGCTGCCTTCTGGGAACTTGCTGCCTCTCAGTGCCTTTTCTGCAGAGCTGTTTCTGCTCAGTGAGCCCTAGCGTGTCCTGCTGAAGGGGTCAGTCCTTTCCAGGACTTAGGGAACCTCCATAAGTAGTTTAACCCTATGAAATGCAGCTCATTTCTTCAGCCTGACTGAATTCCTCTAAATAACAGTTCTACTCTCCAGAATACTGTCCACTGCCCTCAATATTCTGCCCCCCCAGTTTCTTGCTGGCACTGCCTAGATATCCATCAAACAGGCAATGAGGGCAGACATCCCCTTGGCTACAAGGAGTCTTCATGTGATCATGCCAAGAGCATTGCTAAAGTCAAGGTGTGCAACATCCACTGCTGTCCCCGAAACTCTCTGTGAGTCACCTATCACAGAACCTGGTCAGGGTTGCCCTTGGTAGATTTCCATGAGCATAAGGCCCTTGTGACTTACAGAATGAAGGTCTGACTGCACCATGTGAGAGCAAAGCAATGCCAAGTTAATCTTGGTAAAGAGGTGACTAGCTATTTCTTAGGCAGTAGCACATGTAAGCAATAAGAGGAAGAATTTTTCTCAGGACCAGTTTTGTACTTAAATGGGACACCTCTTTTATATTTTGTTTTGCTTTGTGTAAGTGGGCAATTATTCTTATAAACACAGATACTTTTCTTAGGTACAGTATTATGAAAGTTAATTATTGAATGTTAAACTGGAACAAATTCTGTTCCCTCAAGTTTCTGGCAATGAGTCTGCATCAGAAAAGTTCATATTACAAGGTGCTGTTAGGTCAGTTGACACTGACAGGTCTCAATTGATTTGTCCCAAAGCCTATTAAACTGTGTCATGCTTGTGCTGATTTTAGAAATAATGTCAGTTTTAAGTCACCTTAAATGTGGGATATTTTCGTTTCTGTAAATGGGTTATAAATGCTGTGAAAGAAATGTGTTCATTGTATATTGTGCTCCCTGTTAAAGTACATCTTTTTATTACTTTGTTTATCCATTAAAGAGCATTAAGCTTCCCCTCACTTTGGATTTGGTTATTAGGATTTTATCCTTCCCTGTCCATATGCATATCAATGCACAGAGGTTCAGCATGATAAGTTGTCTTGACTTTCATCTCTGAATTCTGTTTCTGTTGTAAGTATATGGACAATGGAGGGATAAGAAATACATGATAATATTTTTGGTGAAGAGTAACTGCCAAGGTTGTCAGTGAAAAATAGGGAAACAATGCCTGTGTTTTGTTCTGTCCTTACTCTGCTGCAACCTAATGCATTTGGAGGAAAAGATTCTGCAGCCTCTCTAAACTACTTGTGTTCCTCCTGCAGGCTATTAACTACTGCTGTCAGATTTGAGTTCCCAGAAGGGCTGGTGCAGTGGTATTTTATTAATGATACTCTGCAGTAAAATGTGTAATGAATTGTGCTGTTTCATTACACAGAAAATCTTCTTGGTTGCTAAGGATGCATATTTCTGTAGTAAACTCATACTGAGGGTAGCTACTTCACTAAATGTCCCTGTGTAACTGATGTGAATATGTTTATTATTTATTTGTTTGTTTATTTATTTACTTTTATATTTATAAGTGTAAACCTAACATTTTTTTAATTGCTTGTAGATCTTGGATTATTAAAAATTTGGCCATTCGTCTTATGTATAACATAATCAGGAGGTCTCCAGCACCAAATTTTGTGTAAATGTACGTGTAGAGTGTGCTTTTTGTATTAAGTTGATCCTCTTTTCAGCTGCTTAATATTTCTCTCTCAAAGAGGATTCACATTCCTGGACCTCTTCTTCCTTACTACTGGAAACCTGACCATATCAGGCCTCTTTATTCTAGAAACAAGGGGTAGATTTTCTCTCCATTACTTGGATCCCGTAGAAACTACAAAATGAAGAAGAAAGAGTAATTCCTACTCCACTGAGAAATCTGAAGGCTAAGGCTAACCACCAAGTTGCTATTTTCTGTTTCATTACCCAATTAATATTTCTTGACATTAGGTAAAATACACCATATTTATATATGCACATCAAGGAATCACCCTCTAGTTTTGGGGCAAACCTTGAGCACGATATCTACACCTTGGTTGTGACAAGAACATAAAGCATTTCTGAATCAGAAAGCTTTATATGATCTGGTCACTGAACAATAAATTCCTGTGCTGCTGAGTCCAGGTGCTGTGACAATGGTGAAGTGCCACTGTTCTGAACTGGAGAAGACAAGATTTGGTTAAACAGTGAGGTTTAAACCTCTGAATGTATTAATCTGCTTAGTTGCACTGAACTTTTTCAAGATGCAATTTGAAAGGTTGTCTTTCCCATGAGGATTGGACCAGATAATCCTTCAAAGTCCCTTCCAACTGGATCTGGTCTTTGACTTCATGATTCTGTGACGGCTCCAGGTGCTGAGTATGTGGATTGGAAGTAGAAGGAAACAGGAGTAAGTCAAGCATTTGAGATGTATATACAACAGCATCAACACATGCAGAGGCAGACAGCCTCAGACTCACCCTTTTTTTCATCCATCTCTAAAACTCAGTAGGTGAGGGTCGTGGTTTGACACTGGCCCAGCACCAGACACCCCCAAGAGCTGCTCACTCACCCTCCCCTGCCACAGCTGGGCAGAGGAAGGAAAAGGAAAAAAAGAATTAACGAAGGCTTCATGAGTGAGGTAAGGACCGGGAGAAACACGTCAAGGGTGAAACAGGCTCACCTTAAGTTACGAAGTGAATTTATTACTAACAGAATCAGAGGAGGATAATGAGAAGTAAAATAAGCTCTTAGAACACCTTCCCCCCCGCCCCAGCCCCTCCCTCCTTCCCACCGACAGCGCAGGGAGA
>VXAZ01000685.1:232418-311793 GCA_013399875.1 Gymnorhina tibicen | reverse complement strand
GGGCTGCGGGTGGATCTCTGCATTCCCCGTGGATCCCCATGGGCTGCAGGGGCACAGCTGCTTCACCATGGTCTGCACCACAGCCTGCAGAGGAACCTCGGCTCCGCGCCTGGAGCACCTCCTCCCCCTCCTTCTCCACTGACCTTGGTGTTACCATGTTGTTTTCCCTCACATGTTCTCACCTCCTGCTCTTCTCTGACTGGAACCCAAAATCTTGTGACTTTGTTTTTTCTTCTTAAATATGTCATCCCAGAGGCATTACCAGCCTCTCTCACTGGCCCAGGTCTGGCCAGCAGCATGTCCATCTTCAGAGCCATCAGGGGCTGGCTCTGCCGGACATGGTGGGGAGCTCCCAGCAGCTTCTCACAGGAGACATCTTTGTGGTCCCCTGCTACCCAAAACCAGGCCATGCAAAACCAATACAGTGAGTTATGATGAAGTCCAGTGTATGTCTCTTATACACTACTCTAAAAATTCCACTGGAAGATCATAGTAACAGCATGACTTTATAGTGTATAAATTCTGATTTAGCAATATAAAAGAGGTTTTTGTCATCAATTTATTGTTTTTCCTCCTGTCTGAATAGCTATGGCTTCTAACGATTTTCCCTTGAAAACTGGGGAGATCTCCACACATTCACACATAGAAGAAGTTTCCAGATGGTAACTATATACCTATGATTTAAGCGGCTTTTAATGGGGTTTTTTTGGCAAAGAATAGTGGAAATGCCTATTTGGTTTGGTTTGGTTTGGTTTTTTGTTTTTTTTTTTAATTTTAATTGCTTTTTCTTCCAAGAAAGCAATTTAGTAGTGCCACTGAGTTTATGAATGTGGGCCTCTTTTTTCTTACCAACTTTGTTGTATCAGAATGAGATAGTTTTAACACTGTAGGATCAAGTCTATAATTTTTGATGCATGGTTTCCAAGCATAAACTGCAAAGTGTTTTGCAGCAAGTACTGGGTGTAGTCAGCAGTCAGTGAAGATGAATGCCATACTGTGTAGACTGGTGGTGTAATCTAGCTGATATTTCCGAACTGTATTACCAATGGTCAAATATTTGTAGATCTTTTCAATCAATATATCATTGCCAAATTGGAATGGTTATGTATTTTAAAGCATAGACTGCAACTCTATTTTTATACAACTTATTTCACCAGTGTTCTCTATTGGAACAGTTTCAAGTATCATCCTGTGTGTGCAGTGGAATTAGTGTAAATGACAGATATCACTGAAGTTTCTTTGTAATTTTCAAAACCTTGGTCTTCTTTTTTTCTTCATTATTACACACGACCAAAGGCTACATATCCGTCTGTGGTTTACAATCAGCAGTCTTCTGAATGTCTTAGAAACAATAGATGTTACAGTATAGTTTACAAGGAACCTTAGTGCAAAGTAGTGGAATGCACTTCATTAAAGTCTCCAGAAGGAAAACACAAGAACAATATAAAAAAAGTACTAAGGATGAAGCACATCTGGGAAAGGTCTAATTTTCAAATTGAACATGTTTGCAATGGTAAATGTATGCTCAGCAAGTTCTCTTTACAGTAGGGACATTACCTCAGCAGTATAGTTGGAGAAGGAAAGCTCCCTTGAAAACTGCTTAGGTCATTTGCAAATTCCAGTTGAATTTTCTTGCTAGCTTTTGCTTGGGGAGTTCATTCTTTTCTTTCTTTCTTTCTTTCTTTCTTTCTTTCTTTCTTTCTTTTTTTCTTTCTTTCTTTCCTTATTTCTTTTTCTTTCTTTCNCAGAATGGCTTACCATATGATACATGTGTATCTCCTGTGTTAATGGGAAACTACTACTTTTCCATCAACTGTTATAATTGTATCAATTTTTTCAAATGTTGTCTTGTTTCTTTAAAGTCTGGAAAAGACAGGATGCCATCATATTTCAATAATATGATATGTAGAACATCATGTGATAAATTTATCCTTGTCAGTTGTAATCTATAGCTTGTCATATTGAATTATTACTGAGATGATTTTGGCTTAAGCATGGCTCCATAATTTTGTGACAGAATCTACTTAGGACTGTCAAGGTAAACACTTTGATAATGAGGCTTTCCACTAGAAAAATGAGTTTATATTACATTACTGATCATCATGATTACAATCTTGGTAGCATAGTGTGACTTTATGGTCAGTTGTAGAGTATGCCCTTGAGGACACAGATATATCTGCAGTGTATTATTGGCACCTAGATGCCACACTGATGGTAAATCCCTTGTTAATATAAAAGAAAAAACCCCTTACAATATGTCACCTAAGAAATTGTTATTGTTTTATTTTGTTTTATTTTGTTTTGTTCCTTTTTTTTTCATTTCATTTCAATTCAATTGGTCATCCTTTAATCACAAATTCATTGTCCTTCCCTGTATCAAAGACATTCAGGGAGCTCTGAAGGTAACTCCTAGTGCTTCCAGCACTGTCTGGAGTGCAAAGACATACCTCGTGGTTTATGTGGTCTGACCTTTTGGATTTGTACTGGATAATATCAGCTGTAGCCATTGAGGTGAGAAACTGTTCTGAATCTCCGTGGACTACTAGGCAGTAAAAAACCTATTGCTTGTTCTTTAAAATTTTCTGATTGTGGTAATTCCTGTGAGTGTTGTTGTGATTTGCCTGTGACATGAACTAATTTTGTTAATTATCCTAAATAATAATTAAAAAGCTAGTAAGATTATTTTATTTGTGGCTTTATGAATAACTTCAGCTTGCAGACATCTCTATTCTTTGTAAAAGATGTAATGATATAATATTTCACTTTTTTTAATAGTGTAAGAAAACATTAAAATATTTTCTTATGGAGGAAGGATGGCTAAAGATATAAGCAATGTCAAAGAGAAATGTAACTTGCAGGAAAGTATAGTCTGATAAACACAAATCTTTGCAATTAGGAAGTTTACCTGATCAAAGAATATGCTAGTCCAGGTTCCTTGGTTAGTGTGAGTATTTTCCTTTCTTGGATATTGAAGGATAACCACATATATTTCTTTAACTTATGCATACATGTGGCAAAGTAAAGTAGATTTTGCCATAAAAGCCTTGAAATAAATATGATTTTTCTGTACAATTTTTATTTATCTTCTAATCAAGTTTACTTTCAATCTATACTGGCTTCTGAAATAAACTGGAAATATGCATTTGAGCAAACATGTTCTTCTCTGACAGCTAGAAGTGTTTCTGCAGACAGACCAGAATATTGAACCCACCAGGCTGTGTAAAGGTGATATATCATGTCCTTATAATAGACCTCATTTGGAAAATGATATCACTTTATTTCCTTTCACTGAAGAAAGATAGTGGTAGGAAATTTGTCTTACAACAAATCTACAGAAGGAGCATTGTATCCACATAAAGATGTAAAGTGAGTCAATAGTGAAAATGACTTGAGAATTACACAGTAGTCAGTCAAACCAAAACAACAAAGTCTGAAGAAATTGTGGATGGGAGTACCAGTACACGGCAAGGCAGCATGGCCAGGAGTAAACTAATGTGTTATGTTCAGGCTCATTTCAAAGTATACAGGAGAGAGCTGATGTCTGAGATTAGTAATTCAAAGAAAGTTGGTGGAGGCAATATGCAATGGACGTTGTACTACTATTCTCTAATACCAGCCTTTGTGAATAAAAATATATTTGCAATGACAGATGAGAAACAGTTTTCCTCTCTAGTGAAAGCTCAAGTGGACAATAAGAGTCCAAGTAACCGAATGCAAATTAGTTAATTTAAATTTTATGTCACTTACAAAAGTAAAGGTCACCTGACAGTTTTAGTTGCTTGAGCAAGCATTACTCTTAGGACTAGTTTTAAAAAGCGTAGGTAGAAAATCTGGTGAAAAGAGTAACAAAAGTTCAGAGACTGGATATCTGATCATGAAAATATAAAAAAAATTAATTGGAAAATCCATCAAAAAGGAATAATAAATTAATGATTAATTTGATTATTTCAAGGCATTGAAACAATGTCTTGCTTTGATGTTTGCTGTGGAGTTAAATTTTTGTAGATAATGTTAATAACTCCAAAGTGTAGCATTTATTTAAAGACACATGAAAGTGAAAATGATAAAATTGCAGAGTGATAAATCTATCCTTTTATGATTTAGGAACATGTGTTTATACAGAATTACATCTGTCCAGCAACAGAGTATTAATTAGCAAATTATACTAACTTTTTGAACTCTGAATTTTGAGTGTAGTAGAAAAATTCCCTAAAATGAGTACTATTACTATATGCAGATTTTATATACATTAAATATTTATGTCAAATGGATTCCTAAAAATTAAAAGTTAATTTCTAGTACTTACAAGGATATGAATAAAGTCTTTCAGAGAAAATGTGGAATATTTTTACTTCCATTACAAGGAAGTAATCTTGAGATAAAAGCATCTTGTGAAATCTCTTAGAAAAAAAATAGAGCAAAAAAAAGAAATACTGAAATGTCAAAACAAGATTTTAATTCTGAAACTATTTTCCTTTTAATAATGTGTATTTTTTATTTGGGTATTTATGAGTGAAAGTATCTAATTGAATTTTATCTGGTAAAATGCACTTTTAAATGTAGAGACTGTATTATATTAATTAAAAACTCTTCTGTCTTGGTGTTATTTTTAATATGTTCATTAGCCATAACACAGTTGCTGTAAAATCTGTTTTGTTTCCTGTTCCACTTTTAGGAGAAATTAAGTATGTGGTATGTGATGCATGTCCTATCAAAAGTGCATTTCTGTAATCTATTATCATATAATTTTCTTCTTTGGCTTTAACAGTTAATACTTAATGTGATTAGCTAGCCTTAATCCTGTCATTGCACCTGCTCTTGCAACTGGCTAATCAGGATATTCCTAGATACTGCTTTTCATCTATGGCTGTCTCATTATGTCAGAGTATCAATTTGCTGCAACACAAATTGTATTGTTATGCCACTTTGCAGATCAGTGAACTGAGCCACAAAAAAAAGTGACATAATGTACCAAAGGTCAGGTGTGACTGGCAGTGGCAGAACTGAAAACAAAATTCCAGATTCCAGTGCTAAAAACTGAATCACTGGGAGAAAGATCTGCCAGTGGAGGAAGGTGTAATAACTTACATGGAATTTATGAAAAAAAAAAAAGGGGAAAAGATGCTTGGTTGTCTCAAATCGTTCATACTTCATATCTCTGCTATGGTGGAGCTGTTTTATGCTGTTTTAAACTGGACCAAAATAAACATATATATATATATATATGTGTGTGTGTCTAAAGTCTATTCTATATATATATTATGTGTGTGTCAGTGTGTATTGGCTTATATGTGTATTTACATCATAGGACTACCGTGTGTGTTGCACTTTTTTTTGTCATGGATATATGGCTTGGAAGTTACTCCGATTAAAAATGAGGGATGAGTGCTGTATCACAAAAATAGAGGTCATTTGAGTGGGGAAGGCACGTTGTTTGCTGTAATCAAATGGCAGTTCAGGTACACTGAAAAGAAATTTACAGAAGAAAGTTTTAGCATAAGTAGAAAGAGTTATCTAAGTATTCAGTCTTGATACAGAAGGTCATGAAAACATGGAACAGAAAAGGTACAGGCAATGTCAATATTTATTTTTGCACTCATGGTATAAGATGCAAAGGTAGTGGCAGGGACAACAGCCTCAAGACAGTAATATGAAAGTTTTGCCTGGTGATAGATTATCTACTCACACTCAAAGATACAGATATGTATGGGTACAATGCTTTATTTTATTTAATGTGTTTCAAGTGTTTGAAGCAGGTAGGTGACAGTACTCATTTTTGAAACTGCCCTTGTAGTTTGTGGGTACTTATTTTAATATAGTTTGAGAAAGCAATACACTATAAATTCTCTCCAGAGGTTAAAAGGCCCACAAAGGTGATATACACTAGCTTTTTTTTTTTCAGTTTTCAGAACAATAGTAGTTTGGTGATGGCCTTAGTCTATGTTAGCAGAGAACACTTCAGGGTGAATCTTTATGGACTAATATTTGTCTTGTTGTCATGTTTCAAAAAGGGTTCACAGACTGCTGTTTAATACCTGCTTTCCTGTATTTGTATGGTCTGTGTAGCTAGCTGGACAATTATCTCCAGTCATTGTGCAGATTTAAATACCTCTCTAAGAGTACTTGTCTCACACTGCAGGGTGTACTTTAAGACAGATTACCCATACTCCAAGCTCCCTTATTATGACCCAGTTCATCTTTTGCTTGACATAATTATAGTTGTGCATGTAAAAAAGTATTATGCTAGATATAAGCAGGTTATAAATTTTCAGTTAGCTTGTGCAATTGGTTTTCACTCTCTAGGGAAGGAAATAATACTCAGGATTATCTTTTTTTCTTTTTTTTTTTGACTACCACTTGTTACATTTGTCTGTTCTCAGCATCCCTTCTAATCTAAGCCATCACCAATGTCCACATGCTTGTATCTTGCACATGCCTCAACCTTGCTTCATGGCCCTTTCTCCAAAGACATTGCTTATCTATCATCTTCTCTCCCTGATTTCTTCAGTTCATTTGTGTTTCTCTTTCACTTGTATCTCCCTCTTCCTAATACATTTTCCTGTTTGTCCGTTTTGCAACAAGCTGCTAGCTTGTGCCTCATTTGATTGACTGACAGCAGGGACTATGTTTTGCTTTCTGCAATCACTTGTTTCTGGCTCCTTGTTTCACTCATTACTAATTCATTGTCCTGGAGAAGATAGCTCGAATGGCTCCCTTCACTGTTTTTTTTTTTAAGTGCTCAACTTTTCCTAGGCTTCTATAAAGACTTTTTTGTAGAAAGTCACCATCTTTCTGTGCACCTTTCACAAAATTGATTCCAAGTTCCTGCAACATTTCATTATCACTGTCTGGAGATTTCATTTCAGTTTTAAACAAGAGACAGCAAGAGCTCCCCAACTTTAACTGCAAATAATTGCAGTTCCAGTACTTTACAAGGTTAAGTACTATAAATTAATGGATTAATGTCGATCCACACCAGACAGGATTTTGGCCCCTACAAGATGACTTTAAATGAAGTGAGCTTCAAAATGTGTATCTGTAGCTGAGATTATTTCTCAAATCTTACAATCTGTTCTGATTCTGAGTGTAAAACATCTCATAATGAGTAAAATTTTCTAGTAGATCAGATGTTCTGTGTGAATTTACAGAGCAGGACTTGTGCCAGTAAGAATTTTAGAATGGTTGGACTGTTAGAGTTTCTGTAGATTCTGCTAATGTTATCAGTAATTCCCTAGTCTCTTGCAAAACCAATATATTTTCCCAAGTTCTGAATGTAACCAAGTGCCTAGCTGAAAGTTATAAATGGCATTGTAATTTCCTCAGACCTTGATCACTATTCAAATGGTAATCATCCGTTTGCTTTTTATCACTTTCTGCCAGCCCTAATTTCCAAGGCTGCATAGATTTTTTTTTTCACTAGTATGTACAACTTCCAAGTCCCTTTATGGTCCTTAATGAAAAAGTGGATAATGGATTTTCTCACTCAATGCCATTAGTTAATGGGAATGAAGTCTCTGTGGGTGCATATCCTTTAAATAGTACCATCTTCAACCTACCACTTTCCAAAAGCAATGTTCCTGCCATTCTTCAGTCTGTAGCTACATGCAGTGAAACAGGGGTCACATCACCTATTGTGTTTCTCCAGTCTAAATTGTAACTTTGCAATAGTCTTCTTTCAGGCTTTGCTGCTGTAGAACTTGGAGCAAATCATGGAATTCATGATTAAGCAGTTTCTTTCAAAAACTGGTCTGCCGCAAAGGCCTTTCTCAGATCACTGAAAAGTTCATTATGGAAGTTTGCAGTTGGAAATCAGTGTGCACCTGTGATTAGTGTTCATCAGGGTGATGGACAGGACTGATGAACTAGCTCAAGAAAAGTCATTGAAAGCATTGGGATCCTCTCAGGCCATCCTAGAAAGCTTCATACTTGATTTCTACTTCCTCACTTTCTTCACTTCTTGTTCTGAAAATATTGAAAAGTCTTCAGTATTTTGTATGCAGAAGTATTGCATCCTCTTTGCAGCCCTGCTAAATAGAAACTTATGTATTACCACACAGTTGTTCAAAATGTTTGAATGACATTTATGTTCAAAAAGGACTTTTCAAGGAAGTCAGTATAGTCAAAGCACTATGTCAATTGGAAACTGTCATCTCCTGGAGAAATCATTAGTACAAATTCTATTTATATTAAGTCTGTTCTTGTTTCCATTTCCTGGTTTAGGTTCATTCTTGTAATATATACACTATTACCTGCTATTTCCTTTTTGATTCTGTACAGGGAACTCTTTGAATTTCCTATTCTAGGAAACACTTTTTCCAGTTACTTTAACATGATTTTTTCTTTTCTTCCATATTGTGTAGCATAGAGTAAAAGGTTTCATATAGCATTTTGAATTGGTTTTGATTGAAAGCTTTGGTTTCAAGTTTTTTGGTTCATTTTCATTTGTTTGTTTGGGCTTTTTTAATGTGTAGTAAATCACCTCAGGCTTGCAAACCCTCACTTTGTTTATTTGTACTCTATTCAATTTAAACCTCTGTCAGAGGGAACTTTGTGATTTATACCTAAGTTTGGAATTAAGCATCTATCCTGAGCCTAAATGGGATGTATTCTTCAGGGAGGAAAACATTGAAAACTTAATGCAAATAAAGAAAATAAATTTAAAACAAAGTGTTGTTGTGAATAAACAGTATCTTTTCATTCCTTTGAATCCAGTTTGAATCAATTGAACTTACAGCTTTATAGTGAAGATAATATCATATGTACCTTGCCGCACTCTTTTTAATAAAGGTCACATTTTTCTGCAATTCACTACTGGTGTTGAAGACACATTCAGCAGCTTCTAGATGCATCCTCCTTGTAATGTGCCTTATGATGTTTTATGCCTTGAAATTTCAGGAAATTTGCAGATGCAGAATATTTAGGTGGAGATGAATAAACTAATCATCCAGATCTTTGATACTGGTTCAAATGAAGTATTTCATCCTTTAATAGTTTGACTACTGATGATTTCAATATCTGATAGTCTTTCTTTCATCAACAGTTTCAAACAATCCCTACTTTGTTTTGAAAGTGTAACTAATGGGAAGAAAATTTGTCTACCACTGGCAGCCCTCTCTATTTCTGTGTATCTTACTGAAGTTACCTCTGATACAAGGAGATTGCTGAAAATATTTGATGTGGTGAAGGAGAAGTCTCTTCATTATGACTAGTTTCCTACCTTAAAGCAATCTAATAAATCATGCAGCTTTCTCTGTAGTTTTGCTGATCCACTTTTATCTCTTTAGATGACAGAGGGGGTCAAGGGCTCCGAGCTACTTGACCTAGTAGAAGATGTTTGGTAGGGGTATGGAACTGGGTGATCTTCAAGGTCCCTTCCAACTCAAACCTTTCTATGACTGTAATAATATACAAAGAGTTATAGCCTTCTCTTGTGCAGTGATAGTACCTCATTCTTACTAACATTTTCCCATTATTCTGATTAACATTCTATTACTCTGTTCTTCATTAATTTTCTGAAAATAAATATTGAAGAAATCTTTCCTACATCCTTAGGCAAGTAGCTTCAGATCATATGTCTAACTGAAGCTGGCATATAGCAATTACTGTTGACATGAATTATTGCTAAGGAGTGCCGATGAAATAAATGGTAAAATCCAGTATTTTAAACATGTTATTGACATAATTACAATAATTGGGCCTCCTGAAGCTACAACTGAGCCAGCAATATGTGCTTACAGCACAGAAAGCCAACCATATCCTGGGCTGCACACAAAGAAGTGTGGCCAGCCAGTCGAGGAAGTTGATAGTCCCCCTTTACCCTGCTTTGGAGAGACCCCACCTGAACCCAGTTCTGGGGCATCAGTGCAAGAAAGACACAAAGGTGTTAGACTGTGTCTGGAAGAGGATGCAACAATGGTCAGAGTACTGGAACACCTCCCCTATGAAGAAAGTCTGAGAGGATTGAGTTTATTCAGCCTGGAAAAGAGAAGGCTTCAGGGAGACTTTATTGCAGTTTTTCAATATATAAAGGAGACATGGGAAAAACAAAACAAAACAAACTAACAAACTAACAAACAAAAACCCCAACAACAAAATCCCAACCAATCAAACAACCAAAAAAAGAAAAACTTTTTAACAAGGCCTCTAGTGACAGTTTTAAACTGAAGGAGGGCAAATTTAGATTGGACAGGGCAACAGTTTTAAACTGAAGGAGGGCAAATTTAGATTGGACATTAAAAAAAAGTCAGACATTGTGATTTATGAGAGACATTGTGAATGCCACATCATGGCAAGTAGCAAGGTCAGGTTAGATGGAACACTGAGCAACATGATCTAGTGAAACATATTCCTCCCATGATGAAAGTGTTGGACTAGATGATCTTCAAGTGTCCCCTCCAACCCAAACCATTTTATGATTCTATAAGAAGAGTGCTTCCCAAGAAGGCATTTTTTTGTTGTAAACTGAAATATCTGTTTGAAGTTACCTCACCTAACATGTTCTGAAAAGTGACCAAAATGTTTTCTTATCCATTCAGCTATATTTTATACAAAAGTATTATCTACAAAACAAAAGAAAGCAAAACAAACCAAAAAACAACAAAATTTCTAGAAAAGCCTTTTATTAGGGCCTTAATTGACCTAGGAAATACCTCTTTTACTCTTGAACTGAAAATCCCTGAAATGGAGGGGCGCTTTGACAAATTTACTGTTTCTTGCATCTCTTTTGTATAGCTGCTTCTAGTGAATAGTCATCAGTTCCTTTTCTCTTCCAGTGAAACCTCTCTCAACCATGCTAATGTTAGTGGAGATAGAGCTGGCTTTCCCTGAACTGCAATGCCATGATGTCTTTGTATCACTGAGAACTATTAACTTAAAATACTTGTCATTCCATAATCCTTGTGTGCAATACTGGGAAGGTAATTCTAGATTGTCCCTCCAGCTTTGGGTCTGATGGCAATTAACAGAGATGTGCAGAGCATGAAGACAGGCATATCACCCGTAATTGCAGTGGTATCATAATTCAGTTCTCCAGGGACTGCTTTTACATTCCTCACACAACTATGAAAGTAGTTTGGAAAATAATCCTCTACTTTACTGCTTGGCAAGAAGAATTAGAGTTCCTGACTAAAAACAGCCTCACTTCTAACCTTCTTTTTATGTAAGACACGCTGTGAGGTCAAAATGTGTGCAAAGATCCTTCTTCCCTGCCAACCAGACATAATGATTTGTTACATTCCCTTTCAACAAACATAGCAACTCAAATCCTCTCCTGTGATGGATGGGAGGTATAAGAAATTCACTGATTTTTTCTGTTTACTGTACTGATCATAAGGCACAACACAGTTCTGTGAGCCAAGTTTTCCAGCCTCTTCCTCCAGTGGTAATGGAAGCTCTGTGGACCATATTTCTAAAGGCTGTCTTTGTTACAGACAGAGAAAGAGGGGAAAGCCTCAAAATAGAGGGTGAAAAGAGAAGGTATTTTTTTTCGTAACCAGTCATTTGCCTCTTTTGAAAGAAAGCAAAGACAGGTACTTAAAGTTTTTTGGTTTGATTTTGTTTGGTTTTTTTAAAATCTATGTGTCTCTCTGAACCTCTAGGTTTCCAAAAGCTTTAATATCATAGCATCATTGAATCACCTAATGGCTTGGATTGGAATGGCCCTTCAAGGTCATCTAATATACCTAAGTTTTAAGTGCCACACGGGCATGTAAATGTCACTAGCTTGTAAATGCCATTAGTTTATGAGCTTGGATTTTTTTATTACTTTTTCTTTCCTCTGAAAGTATCCCCATTTCAAATGTTCAGAAGACTGTTGACTCCCTTGCACTATGCAGATATAATCAAAGCCAAGATTTATAACCGTAATCCACTGCTTCTATCCAAGTGAGAATTATTATTGCAATCACCACTCCATTCCCCATGTACAGATATCATAACTTTAATCCAAGTTAATAAAACTTCTGATCTGTAGAATAAGGCTAGTAGACTAATTTCCCATAATATTAGAGGATTTAAAACAAATGAGAAAATATGCACAGCTAAATCCTCCTGGCACTTTAAGCCACCAGAAAGCACTTACCTGAGGTGTTTTGATGTTCTTCTGAAACCCTGCATTTAGCTATAAATATCACTTTGCAGTTTAATAGGACTTCAAAAGCAAATATGAGCAACATAGTCCAAGAAGGGATTCAGGATCCAAGCAATTTATTGGATCTTTTTTTTTCTTTTCTTTGTTAAAGAATTATATAAGAGGGTTTTTAAAGTCAAACACTATTTCATTACCATGTGTGTGACATGCTAATAGTCAACCAGTTTCTTTTTCTGTGCTGATCTGCATAATTTCTGTGGGCCTTCTGTAATTTTGTCAGGCCATGGCGATTTTTTTTTCTAGAGTAGAATAGAGTTATTGTATTTTGATTGGAAGCACTTTGGAAAAATACTGGGTGGGGTAAACATTGAATAATATTTAATACTATTCCCCGACTTGGACAGTGGGAAAAGATTTTAATCTTTTCAAGAGACACAAGTGTGGTGCTTCTGGAATAAGACTAACATATTGTGTTGGTTTTGCACACCTGGTTTTTGACAGTAGGGGGACCACAGAGGTGGCTTCTGTGAGAAGCTGCTGGAAGGTTCCACTATGTCCACCAGAGCCAATCTCTGATGGCTCTGAAGATGGACATGCCGCTGGCCAAGGCTGGGCCAATTAGAGATGATGGTAACACCTTTGTGATGACATATTTAAAAGAAAATCAAAACAAAGTGGGACACACAGTTTTAATTCCAGCCAGAGAAGAGGAGGAGGTGAGAACATGTGAGGGAAAACAACATGGGGACACCAAGGTCAGTGGAGAAGGAGGGGGAGGAGGTGCTCCAGGTGCCACAGCCAAGGTTCCTCTGCAGGCTGTGGTGAAGACCATGGTGAAGCAGGTTGCCTCCTGCAGCCCAGGGGTCCATGGGGAATGCAGAGATCCACCTGCAGCCCGAGGGGGAGGTGCCTGTGCCGGAGCAGGTGGATGCCTGGAGGAGGCTGTGATCCAGTGGGAGACCCAGTGGAGAGAGAGGGCCCTTGCTTCCAGGCTGGAGCAGCCTGTCCTTGGAGGACTGCACCCCATGGGCCGAAGTGACCCATGCCACAGCAGTTTTGGGAGGACTGTGTGCCCGTGGGAGGGACTCACATTGCAGCAGTTTTGGGAGGACTGCTGCTCATGAGATTGGAGCCACTCTGGAGAAGTTCGCAGAGAACTGTCTCCCATGGGGAAACACCTCCTATGGTGCAGCAGGGAAAGGACCTCCTCTCCCAAAGCAGAAGAAAACCTTGGGTGACAAACTGACCAAACCCCCACCCCGTCTCCCTGCACTGTCGGCGGGAAGGAGGGAGGGGTTGGAAAAAAAGATGTTTTTAAGGATTTATTTTTACTTCTCATTATCCTCCTCTGATTCTGTTAGTAAGAAACTCGTTTTGTATCTCTAAGATGAGCCCGTTTTGCCCTTGGAGTGTTTTCTCCCAGTCCTTATCTCAACTCATGAACCCTTCATTAAATCTTTCTCTCCTCTGCCCAGCTGTAGCAGGGGAGGGTGAGTGAGCTTTCGTGGGTGCCTGGCATTTGGCCAGAATTGGTACCAAATTTGGTAGCAAATCTACTCAAAATAATCTCTTCCTTATGGCTTTTAATTCTTGCATGAGCAAATGAAACAGGCAAAATATAGCTGTAGTGTTTCTCATGGAGAATCCACAGACCTGACATTTATTCCCCAACTGTGCTGCTGGCCACAAGCTGAAGGCCCTTCACCTCTTTTTCCTTGGTTCCTTCAGTCATCTGCTGTGCCTATTCCAAATTTTATACCTTGACACAATTTTGTCTTGGGTTTTTTGTCCCTCTGGAACAAATAATGTTGAGTAAGACTGGTAGAGTAAGAGTGGTTGGCAAGAGTGAGTTTTTGAAATCTTCGTAGTTGAAAAGGCTAATATTTAATATTAAGGTAATTACCTAAGTAGTGCCCTTGAAGTGTGTTTGATACTATACCAACTTGGACTCTTCATTTTTTAAATCATACTAGATTAGGTCTTATTGCTGGTTTTATTTCTTTCATTCAGTATTTCTGCATCATTTTCTCATCTTAGACGGCTTTCAGACCTCTGTTACCATAGTATCTGAGTTTTTCCCTATCTTTACTGTATTTCTCCTCATTGCAGTCATGTCATGTTATTACCTGTACTAACTGAGACAAGATAAGACACTAATTTACCTCTGTGAGGTTGCAGAAAGGGTTGATGTTGGAGTGGGAACGGAAACTTATGCTCACACATTCTTCATTGTGCATTGTAAAATTCATATCTTATATATCGATAGGCGACCAATGTTTACTATCACGCTTTGGGGGTGTCAGGAGAAGTCACTGGCCTGTTCCTTCTGGGAAAATAAACCCCTCTGCTAACAACCCAGTCTGAATAAAAGATGTTTCTTCTTCACCCCTGGACTCTCCTTGAGGAGATGAATATGGTGATATTTCATAACATCCTTCCTGCAAAAGGAAAACAGTGTAAATAAAATGCTCTTATTAGTTTTTCAGTAGAATAAAAATTCTATGCAATTATTTTGGAGAATGAAAATAATTGTATCTGAAATAGGAACTGGAGATTCAAGAAAGTTGGCTTTCTTTGCCATCTTTGGTCTATAAATAGTTTGTCATAAATTACCTAATAACAAGGTTTTTTTGCTTTTACATTCATTAGCGGTGTCAACACTGTGCTTCTTCTGGGCTTCAGTTCAGTGAATCACTCCTGCTTAAGGACATTTACGAATGTACATAATAGCAACTAAAGTCAATTGGAACCAAGCAAGTACTTAACTGCTTATTCAAAAATAAGACTTTAATTTATCCTTACAATTGATGTACTCTTCCCTTTGAGTTGAAGAAAAGGATTACAGTGCCTCAGTTTCAGCCTCTGTGACTATCAGTGTCTACAGAGCCAGTTAAGCAGCATCAGCTTTGAGAAGATTCAGCCAAGGTATTTCAAAGACAAAATTTGGTTGCAAATTCAAGAGTGGAATTACACTAGAAAATTAAAAGAGAAAGAAAATGTTTTCTTTGAACCATCACATTTCATTTAAATAATAATTCTGTTCTTGTCTAGTGTCTTAGGAGCCTTATTGACATGAAATTTTCTTTGCTTCTGTTTCATTTCACCTTGTGGTGTATGTAAGTCTTCCATGAGTTAGATAGAAGCCAGTGTTGCACTAATTCTAAAAAAAGCGTGGTGATGTAAGAAAGAGATATAAGGGTGAAAAATTGCAGGATTTGAAGGAAAAAGCTGAGGACACTAGGAGTGAAAAAGCAAGAGTGATTACCAGGGGAATTAGTTTAAGTAGGGTAAATAGGAAAAAAACAAGTCCTGTTTCCTGCCCACTCTCTTTTCTTTAATAAATATTTATATGTTTTTTCTCTATTTCCATTGAGATCACATACAAATATCCAGATGTAACAGCCGACATTTAGAAGAGTAGTTGTTAGTATCCTTCTACTTCTTAATTTGTGAGAATTAGTGTCCTTGAGATAGACCAGTGAAATAATTTTAGGATACATGATCACCTGGAATTCTTTTTATGAGCTTTGTAAATTATTTCTAAAATCAATTGTGATTTGTAAAGTTGTCTCACTACAGCATTTGTGTTGAACATTTGAAGCAAATATCTATTAAACAGTATCCCTCTATTATGAATTTCTTTTTTCCTTTAAATAGGAGTTAAATACTGTAACCATAATTTCATTTTCTTCAGCATGATCCATGATTGCAAATAAACCAAATATTATTTTGCAATTTGATCACTCAGTTTGCTCCCTGTATAATAAATTGTGCCTTCAGAGCTCTTGGAGTGCACATCAGTCTAGTTAAGCCCTGAACCACCCAGCGTAGACTCATTTACTGGTCTAGTATGGACTTATTTATTAGTCTCCACTAGTGCTTATGCTGTTATAGCTTATATGAGCTAATTCTATCAAAATAAACTAATTCTTAATCAGAAAAGCCTTCTGCACCACCGATGACAGTGATTTAACTGTGCTTTGATATTTAATGTAATATGTCTGTGTTGAGAAATCCTATGTAATCACACTACATGACCAACTATAAGTGGCTTTTCAAGGTGTCTAACAGAGGAGGTAGACTGTGTATATGTAGACTTCAGAGTGACACATCCTTGCATTTTCATTTAAAATAAAAATTTAACAATATGAGTTAAAAAGAAATTAGATAATTCAACATCATTTACCCTTTTATCTCTTTTAAGAGTATTCCGTAACCTTTTTTTGGTTTTAAGAAACAAGTTCTATTTTCACTAAGAAGAGCAGACAGTTGGGTAAAAAACAGTGAGATTTATCTCCAGTATAAACCAAAGGGTTTTTATATTTAAAAACATCCAAAAACCTCAAAGCATAGTCCATTTGCTCTATTAAACAATGTCAACCTCTTTTGTAACATCTGAGGAACGAAAATTGACATATTGTGTGCTTCTATTTTCTTTTTTTATGTTCATCTGTATTGTTCCTACAGCATTATTCTACTCAGCGTTTTTCTCCAACATATCTTCTACTTTTCTGTTTTCCACTTAAATAAGCTTCTAAAATCACCTTGCCTTCATCCATTCTCCAGGCAACTGCATCCTGCTGTATGTATGATATAAACCCTTTTCCCACTTTCTTTAAAAGACTGACCTGAAACTGGATTGCTTCTACCCTTGCTGATACCACCTTCTTGTTAAGATCTTTTTTCATAGCCAGGGCTCCAAAATAATTTTCTTTCAACTTGTTGTTGCTCCTGGTTATCAGAATGTAGTCATTCCTTATTTCTACTTTAGTGCTTCTCAGTAATTAGTAATACCATAGGCAAAATGTAGCAGGTATCCACTTAAAAGAAGAGTAAACAGAGTATATAACAACTCTAAATTTCTGTCTTGCTAAGCAGAATTGCTGGTTTGGTTTTAAATGTATGCCATGTACCATTAAAAAAAGGACAATAGAAAAGAAATAAAACTCTCTGTAACTACATAGAATATTTCATTTAAAGCCACAAAAGAAATTAATTTTCTACTAGTCATTTTAATTATTCATCTACAGGTTTACTTCATTTTAGGTATTATTATGAGAAAGTCAATATTTTAGTGAGTATTTATAGACACCACCTTAAAGTGTACACAGGATGTGAACAGAATGACAAAAAGCTTATTTAGCTGTATTATTCTTTTAAAGGCTTTTATCAGTGTAACAGCTGTACACCATTCAGTCACTGATGGAATATGTATTTGATCTTCGATCATGTGAAACATTACCATTACACTCGGTTTCCAAAGGACAAAGTGTCTGTCTCTGGAATCACATAGCAATTGTGTCTAGTTGGGGAGCAACTATATGTTCACTTCTTGTATTGAAGGTGTTGTGTTAAGACAGTGAGTAGATTCATGGTGTGGCCTTTTTGTTTCAAGTTAATTCATTCTGATCATATAAAATAAACACATTCTAGCATCTGAGAAAAAAATTGTTCTGCTGAAGTGGTTTAAATCAAATCAGTATCAAAATTCTTTGTGTTAACAGCACAGAATTAACTTGAAGTCAGTGAATTATATATTTGGTAACAATAGCAACAAAAAAAATATACCCCACAATACTAAACTACTTACAAAAGCTTAGTAAACACCTGCGAATTTCCAGGCACCCTTCTGTAGCAAATCCTAAGGCAACACAATTCCCACCCACACAAATACATGTGGAAGACTGTGCAGTTGCATGCGCCCATAGCTGCACACACACTGTGCAGCGGCTCTGAACATCACAAACCTTCTCTCTGGCTGTCGGGGCCCTGCACACACTCAGCCCTCCACCCTCCTGCTGCAGAACAGGCTCTGCAGCCCCACCTGCACCCATGCTCCCCTGCAGCCCACTGACCCACGCACCACCTGGGCGCGGGGTCCCTCCTCTGTGTCCTTCACTGAAATGGCCCACACTGGGGTGGGTGCATGTGCCCCACAGCAAGACTGTCCTGCTCAGGGTTATTCTTCTTACACAGCCTTAGGCAGTAGCTGTATTGGGACAACCATGTGTTCTTGGATTTGAGGCATAAACATGGAGATAGTAACTTTTCTTTCGCTTTATAATTGGAGGGTTACCACACGCAACATGGAACAATGTAGTGTTGTGGGAGAATGTGTATATGTATATCTTCCTGTAAGGTAATGAACTTGATTGCACTTGTATACTTCCAATCTTTGTCTCCTGAAAAACATGTGTACCTTCCCTGGAAACCCCATTACATTGTTACTTTCTAAATAACTTAAATATTTATAGAGGAGCATCACTCTTAAAAAGGGAAATGAGCTTTCCAGGGTGACAATGCTCAATAATAACAAGTATAATCCTGTTCACTGATTTTAATTAGGAGGTTATCTTTTAATTAGTTATTATTGTTTTCAAATAATGCCAGGTAATAATAGAAACTCTCATTCACTGATATGGTCTTCTTCAATTCCTTTTGTGAATGCTTTGAAGTTATTCACAATGGTTCTTCAGGTGCAGATAGCAATGAACTTTGATTAATTATTGCTTTTAGCACGTTACCTTCACCATTCTTCTCTGAGAGCTCATTTGTTTAAAATTGAAATCTTGAGGTTTTTTTACAATGTGGCTGTTTCTCTTTTAAGACTGATTTTCTTTTATTCACCATTTTTACTTGTCTTTCTTCTTCATGTTTTTGGGGGTTTGTCCATTGTTTGCTCTCTTCATTAAAGGAAAAGATATTTAGCTGGACTGCTTGCAGATACAGCTGTAGTTTTGATGCCATTTGCAGTCAATCTCACCCTTGTGTTGATTTATTGAGAATTCATGTTTTATAAACAAGCAATTAATTTTGCAAGTCCAAATAAAAGTCCATTCAGGAAGACTGAGTGGTTTTGCATGTTCAGCTTTCAATTTCAAATCTTAAAAAGGCAGTATGTATTTGTGTGGGCAAGTTTTAACATGACAGTGTGTTTTTTAGATGTCCTGGTTATTCTAAACTGTCATTTTTCTCAAGCTCCATGCCGTCAGAAGCCAGACAACTTCGGTTTGATTAGTGAAACATATTGTCTGTGTGTTACAAGCATAGGGTGGGTTTGGCCTTTTTTAGAGAGGTCTTTGGTTGGTTGGTTGATTTTTTATTCCAGGCACTTTTTCTAGAAACACAGGGGATGTTAAGTTCTGTAAGTTCTTCTGAAAGTAGGGGCAGCTTTTTACTCAAAATGGGCAAATTGCTTTCAAATAGCACTTTTCATTAGGGTAACATCATATGAATTTGAAGCATTATGATTCTCATTCTGAGATATGAATGTATTTTACTTCATTTGGCATTGGGGAGTGAGGTTACACACATCTAGATTAAAATTGCTGTGGACTCAAATTAATATCATGGCTGCATCTTATGATGATCTCCTCTAAGAACCAATGAGTTAAGGGTTTATCTGACATGCCACCTTTTCTAAACTAGATAAAGTATGTCTATTTACATCTTCTCTGCCTACCTCACTAATTTTTAAATGCCTCTGCCCCAAGCCACCCTCAAGAGAAGAACATCTGGGAATTAAGTGGGATTTCCTCTCCCCATGGGCACTAGCACCTAATGCTCTATCACAGAAGAGACCCTCAGGACTTTGTAAGGCAACCTGTGTTAGTATGATGTTGGAGGAGGAAAAAATATGTTTTAGTCAAAGTTATGTGAGAAGAAACAGAGCTAAGATTCATATGCAGCAATTCTCCATTCTTCAATCTGTGCTTAATAAAACACCTGGACTATAAAATAGCTTGTTTCCTAAAGGATATTGTAACATTAGGCATCAAATGTAGGCATTAGGCATCATATTGTAACATTAGGACAGTAAGTAAAAATAAACTCCTTCTTAATTTGGTGCCTGATTTCAGCTCAGTTTGCCTGTTGCAGCCTCTTTTACCACCATAATTTCGTATTGTCTTTCTCCTCCCAGGAAGAAAATCTTATATATTTATTGAATGTTGTGTGCAGCTTTGGTCCCTGCAATATAAAAAAGATATAAAGCCATTACAGAGTGTCCAAAGGAGGGCACGAGGATGATGAAGGGCCTTGAGGGGAAGCCGTGTGGCTGAGGTCACTTGGTCTGTTCAGCCTGGAGAACAGGAGACTGAGGGGATATCTCATTCTAGTTACAGCTTCCTCATGAGGGGAAGAGGAGTAGCAGGCACTGATCTCTTCTCTGTGGTGACAGTGACAGGACCAGAGGGAATGGCCTGAATTTTTGTCAGGGGAGGTTTAGGTTGGCTATCAGGGAAAGCTTCTTCACCCAGAGGGTGGCTGGGCACTGGAAAGGCTCCCAGGGAAGTGGTCACAGCACCAAGCCTGAAAGAGCCCAAGAGGCATTTGGACAATGCTCTCAAGCACAAGGAATGCCTCTCGGGGATGTCCTGTGCAGGGCCAGGAGCTGGACTCAATCCTTGTTGGTCCCTTCCTACTCCATATATTTGAAATATTTTTAAAAAAGCAAATACGTATGCATTCATAATTGTGTATGACATTGACAAGATGTCAGGACAGGAAATATTTATTTCTTTTTCTTCTGCACTCTTTTGCACTCTAGTATAGTTCCACATTTGCCATATTTTCAGCTAGTCTAAGCAGCCTGCAGTACAGGTATTCTTATTTATATCTTCTGAAGCAAAATTCTATTAGGACTGTTATTCATGTTCCTTCAGCAGTTGTATTAGGATGAATCCAACTGTACTGAGTTTGTCCAAAAAGGAACAGAATTAAAATTGCTGAGGTGTGAGTAAACCATATTCATATTCCTCTTCTGTTGATTTGGAGAGAGAAGAGGTGGAGAGATTGATCTGAATCAGCAAAACTATTTATAGTCAGACTGCTTTAAACTATTTACATTGAGGCTGTTGGCCAGCCATCAGTCTCTTGATTGACACATATAAGCAATTACAGCTAAGCAAAATTTTGGCTTGCACTCAATACAGACCTCAGCTCTGAGGTCTGTGTTGAAAAAAGAAAATGTTTATACAGATTTAGTTTTCATTCTCAATTAGAATAAAAAGCAAACTTAGGAACCTTAGAAATAATTGTTGAATGGGATCATTATTCCCTGGTAGTCCTTGCTAATGGCATTCCTAATAATATCTGCTCAAAACCAGTCTGAAGGAACACACAGGTAGGATGTTGATAACCTTTTTATCCATTAGTTTTTGTTGTAAAAAGAATTTGAAACACAGCTCTTTCTAAACTGTCTTTAGAGACTAAGGTTACCAGAAAACCTGTGAGTGGCAGAGTTATTGTTAGCATAATTGCTGTATGTGTACTTTGGGAGGGACAATTGTGTTAGCCCTGCTGATGCACACTGCTGAAACAGTTGTTCTCATAACCAGCTGCTGGAGGCCATTGTCTTTAACCTGCTTTACTCTCAAGCCAGGTGCACCTTAATCCATCAAGTCGCTTGTTGTGGTTTTTCACCTAGTGTGAGAAGACTCACACTGACAACAAAGCAAGTATTTAGGAGTTCTAAATTTTAGTAGTTCTTACAGTCTCAAAGTATGTGCTGGTGCCTGTCAAGCTCTGGTTCAACTGAGCAGGATGTGTTTCTGACAGAACTTGTAGAGACAGAATTACAAAGATATCCTAGAAACAGCTGCTTTTCAAGGCTTTACTGATCTCTCAAATGACATAAATTGATAAGTAACAGGAATACCTCCATTTGAAAGAATTGCTGTGGCAATGGTAGTCTTTTATTTTGCAACATAAATGGCAGATTTTACTTCCCATCACAGTGGCCAGCAAGTAATCCAAATGGATTACTTGAATTCTGGGATGATGTTAAAGGAGGAAAGAAATGCACAGTGGATTCCTTTTGAATAGTTTAAACTGACCTAGCATGAGGTGTTAGCAGAATGTGTAAATTAAAGGTCAGTAGGGAATTGTTACAACTTGCCACTTCAAATAAACTTTTTTTAACCGTATTTTTGGCACACTTATTTTCTAGTTTCTTATCTTTACTTGCCCCATCTTAAGACGTGTAGGATACTACAGTTTATGGAAATTTATTTGTTGCCCTACTCCAAATTCCTGATTCAATGAAGTATTTTCAGTTACAGTTAAATTATTTTGGTAAAAACATTCTCAAAAATGGTTAGCTGAAGAAAATTATGTAAACGTTTTATAGTGGATGCCATTTATGATGGCCTTGTGTTGTCCACAACACCGCATGAGGAAAAGGTTTTAGAAATTGGTTTGGATTTTATTTTATTTGAAAGAGAAAATATAAGTAAAGACCAGATGCCATAAGAAACAGTTTCCACTACAGAGCATTGTGCAATCTGACTGTAGTGATGAGATCTTGTCTGTGGCACTGTGAGCTCCTTCACACAAACACAGCCCTTACTTCTCACACTTTGCTGCAAGATCCTGCTGTCTTTTTATGAAGAGCTAAAGCTTATTGTCTGTAAGGGACACCTGTAAGCAGAAAAGGCCTTTCTCCTCCCTGCACGTATTGATATCTAGCTGCTGAAATGCACTGCTATGCATGCACTGGTGAACAGGGGAGGTAGCTAATTTTATTAAACTGTCATAATAACACTGTGCGCAATATAGACAGCGCAAGAGAAATTGGCCTGCCCCTCCTTTAGTCTTCAGGTGTTGTTTTGTGGCTATGACCCAGACAAAACTTAGGAGAAATTAAGCAAGATTTAAGTCCCTGTCCTCAAAAAATTCCATAGAACTGTAATTGTTCACAGTGGCATACCATGGTCTGGTAAAGTTGTGAATTTCCAAAGTTTTACTGTTGTTCTCATGCACTTGACTTTGCTCCATTTTCTGCTACTATTATGGACACTTTTTCAGTTCCGTGAGGTTCATTGGTCTCAATTTTCCGTAATCTTGGTTTACATACAAATTGCCAGCACTAAGGTAAGACTTGGCTTTTCAGTATTAAGGCTGTGATTAACTCAGCAGGAATCCATTTACAGTGTTATAGATCAAGGACTAAGCAGACTCAATTTTCTTGGTGAAAGATGGAATTTTTTAGGTGTAGTGGAGGTAGATGAACATAGCAATTTTTTTTTCCATTTAGTAGCAACATGTTAGTTACATTGTTCTAAACCTCTTTTCAGGAAGTGTACAGTTCGTATAACAATGGGAGTGTCACTTGAAAGGTCTTTTAAAATATGAGAAGCAGCTGTCCATGAAGAATGTGACTATGTCACTAAGAATTAAGAAGTGATGGAGGCTTTTGTATGGGTAAAGAAATTTAAGGCACTAATGCTATTTAAGGAAGGACAGTATGAAAAGGGATGTGATGTGACCAGCATGGGAATCTGCTGGTTACGTACCTTCCTAAAGCACATTCTGCCATCAGTGCATTCCTTCTGTGTTTGTGATGTTAATTCCTGACAAAGGGTCCTGGTGATGCATGCTTAACTTTGTGCAAAACTTTCCTGTGGATTTAGATGAGTTCATTGGAGCTGAATAATTTTCTTCTTCTTATAGCTGCAAGACTGTATCAGCCTTTGTGTTCTCAAAGTGAATGTCCACTGTTATTCCTTGAAATAAACACACAAGTTTCTGTTTTTCCTTGCTTTTGCAATCTGCATGCTAGACATGATTTTATATATGAAATGAGGATAAAAATTCATTCATCTGTAATTATATGATCTCATTTGGCATCAAACTCTAGGACAAGAAATTAGTGATTTAATTTCCTTTCAAAATCTTTGTCTATCAGATACAGAACAAGCTAAGTAATTACCTCTTAGTTATTGTGAAGACTGTGCCCTCAGTATTACATTTCTAATTGTTTTTACATAAGGAAATTTATTTTTATAGATCACTCAGCTGACTGTTTCAGGCTGTGTGATTCTCCATTGTTTTCAGTGTAGAAAGCAAGGTCTGTAGATTATGTTAAGGGAAATTCACATCGTCCTTCTGGTACATATAATAGGATGCATGCAGTGTACTTACCTGAGTACACATTATATTTTCATTTTATATGAGATAATTCAATCTAAAATGTTTTATAAATATTCACAGAATACCCCAGTAGAGATCCGTAGTGTGCCTGAAACTTCCAAGAGCTTCATTATCAAGTTAAAACTAATTTTATATTATAACTGTGGGTGAGATACTGTGGGTGGAAGTATCATGTTTACAATCTGGTCAATTGTGCAAGTGGACTCTGTATGATTTTAGCTACTAACTCACAAGTTTCTTGTTGGGGAACATTTATTGCATGCCTTGAGCTGTGTTAAACACAGGTTTGTGCTTAAATATAAAAGATTTAATGTACAATGCACTAGATAGTCTTATCACCATAAGCTGTTCTCCATGGAGTCTGCAGAGGCGCAGCAAGAGTCAATTCCTTACATACACATGCGGCAGTACCAATCCCATGAACATCAGCCCAGCACTGGATCCATTTCCCATCCCAGTTCTGCTGCCCAAAGGTGGCCTCTGGCGTTTGAACACTCATGTCCATGAGTGATGGACTGTTGCAAGGCAGCTCTGCAACACGCCTCATTCCCAAAGGGAAACTTCACTCCCTCACAGGGAGTCCTTCTGCCCTGTCATTCCTATGTCCAGCCAGTTCAACCTCTTCTGCAGTTGGACCTTCTTTTCCTCCATACCAGGTCATTCCTTGGTCACAAATTACCAATTCTGAGCAGCTACATTTTGATTTTTCCCTTCACTCTACTGTGTATGCACACAACCCTAGTAACTTGACAACTTTTGCCAGAATTTCAAGGGATCAGCAAAATGGCAACTTAGTGGCAAAAGGCTGCTCTTTCAGCAGAGAATGAGGGTTTCTTTAAAGCATGGGGACACTAGAACTATAATGTGACAACCCTTGACAGAAATTTCTACCTAACAACATAGGCTGGAAATTCTTCAGCAACTGAATAGTCATACTTTGGAAATATCTTAGTGCATCTTGTTCTGTCGTTGACGCTAAGCTGTCTCAAGTACATCACTGGCATAATTTTGTTTCAAAGAGGTATTTGGTCATAATTAACAGACAAAAGGAAATCCAGTCCACAGTCTATTACTCCTTGGAGTAAATTAATCCCACTACCTGATGTGTTGATATATGTATCTCTCTATTTGTTTTACAAATCAGAATTTCTATTTTTGCATTTTAACAAACTGTGCCAGAAACTGAATGAGTTAGTTCTTGAGATGAAATAAATTGACTAGGTGTCAACTGACTAGGAAGTATGTTAGTCTCTTGTGAGATTTTTCTAAGCATATGGAAGTTGTGGGGTTTTTTTATATCAAATAAATGTTTCAGAATATATGTAAATTTTAACAAGTGGTGTTCCTCAGTGAAATGTAGTGTAGTCATCACTGAAGGATGTCAGATGCTTTTGCATCAGTGATTAATGGAGCTGATAGTCTTGACTGCAATGTGGTTGTGTCAATAATCCAAGAAAAACATTATTGTCAAAAAATACAGTAATTGGAGGATCAGGACTTGTGAGGTCACTGGTAATCTTTATATCTATTGACTTCAGCTAAGTACAAATCAAGTCGGTGATTTTTTTAACATTAGCTGTTACATCAGTGGAAATCTAAACCACCATTTCAATCTGAATGATTGAAAAGCATTTTGTATATAGTATCATGAAAGAAGAGTTGTGGAATTTTTGAAAAGAACATGAGCAAAAGATCTGTTTAGGAATACAGACTTAAAATCAGAAAGCCTGTAATATGTACAGCAGAAAGAAAGCTTGATAACACAGTAAGTTCTCTGTTTATGAGGTGGCAGGGACATATGTATTTTACTAAGTAGGAATTAAAGCTAAAAAATTATATTCTTCAAATGCTTTCTATTTTTCATAGCTGGAGAGCATTTCTTCATACTGTTGCAAAAACCATCAGTGTGTTTACCTGAAGCATTCCACTTAGAAGGAAGATCTGCTTCCTTGAAAGTAATGCATTTGTTTCATGTTTATTTTCAAGACAATTAATTCAAATAGGCAAATTTTAGCTTTGGGTGGGATTTTTTTGTTTAGGTTTGGGGTTTTTTTAATTTTGTTTTTCTGCAACAATACATATCTAAATTTACTTTTTTATATGCAGCTTAATACAATTGAAAATGTTTGTCAGAAGTTTCAGTGCCTTTAAAATTAAATAAATGTTGTCACGGGTATCTGTACACACAGACATATACTTAATGAGAAAACTGTAATTTTGGTACACCAAAAAATCAGAACTTATTTCTAATAAGACACAAGTCAAGTTGTTAAAGGTGGGCAAATACACTTTTCCTTGTGCTAGCCAATAAAAAAGCAGCTGTGAGACAAGGTTACTCTGATTTTTACACCACTGTGATGGCTTTTACAGAGATCATTAAATGACATGAACATAAAGGAGGTATCTTGGATCATCCCCATAAACTGTGTATTTTGCTATAAAACATATAAACCTGTGAAATTAAGGTGAATAGGATGGTTCTACTATCTATATTATAATAAGGCAAGCCCTGCAGTAGAGTAACAGCAGAGTACTTGGACTATAGCTTTATCATAGTTCAAAGGTGGCACGTAAATTACACTTATAGAAAATTGGATGTGGCAAGTCCAATGTTTTATGAATTAAGATATTTTCAAGGGTGAGGAATAAACAAATATTTTCAGTCAGTGTTTAAAAAAATATGTGTCAATGCTATATACATACATAGGCAGGTCTGTATAGGTTTATAATAGTGTAAGTATACATTTATATATCTAGGGTAGAACGAGGGATGGCAAGGACATGATACCATAGGAGTATTCTTCTCTCAGAAAATAATATGCTTTCATTGTCTGTTTTTCAGTGGGGCTTTGATATATTGAATGCAAGGGATAAGATACTTAAATACTATAAATTTTTATTACTTTTCTGAAGTCACTGCACAAATAGAGGAGCAAAGGATCTGTTCCAATGATTCTTCCACTACAGAGTATGAAAGAGTATGATATCATTCATATAACATGTGCAAAACAAAAGTTAGGATGAGAAAAGGCTTATCGAGATGTTCCTTTGTGAAATCAACTGTTCCCAGTGCTCTGGCTGTAAAGCTTTGTCCAGTATGCTGACACTAGTATTGGTAAACCAAAAGTCATTACATTCTCCTTCTTTCCAAAAAAGCTGAGTAAGAGGTTGGTGCTAGGTTTTCTTTCTGTCATCTGTGAGATTAGTATTTAGTCTTGAACAGTTTGTTGGTTAACTGCTGCTGCAGTAAACGGTGCTGCAGAGGGACTACAAAATGCAGTTGATACCCACTTCATAAAATAGTTGCTTTAGAAAGGTTTCTTGGTAGGCTTCGTAACACAAAATGAACAGAAATCCAGGAAGGGAAACTGGGCTGGGGAGGACAATATAGTACAGTGAACCTTCTTTTTGGAAAACTCAAAAAGGAATTGAGGGACTGAAAAAATTGCACTCATCTTTTGAAGGTAGCTGGAAATCAGACAGGAGCATGCTGCTAGGTACCAAGGAAGCTTGAAAACTGTGCTAAATAAAATATTTCAGGGGACAGGAATTTTTATCCTAAACTAAATTAGTTGCAATAGTTTTAACAGATGAATTTTATTTTCAAAGGTTCACTGATTGTCTCCAGGACTTGAACCTACTAAGTCTTAAAGGTATGTTATTTATAATTTCCTTAGTAAAACTACTTGATCTGAGTATGTCTTTTATTACTGTGTGTTTATGTTGCAAGACAGTTAAAAATTAAATTGTTTTAGTCTTATGTTTTCAAATGTTAAGAAACTATTTTCTATATGGAAAAGGTGGGATGTATGTGTATTTTGTTCTTTTGATTGGCAAGTGGGTCACAGGTCATATATGCTGTCTTTCTTAAATAGATGAAATAGCTTTAACAAATTTATAGACTGTTAAGTTTGTTCCGTTTTGTGACTTACATTCTTATATCATGAAATCTAAAAAAGGAAGAAAAATGCAATGTCTGCATGATTATGTTAAACTTTTCTTTACTGAGCCTTCATTTTGATCAATTGTGTATCAAAAGTCATTTTCCTGTAACTCATTATTTGAGAACCTCATCTTTCCACTTTTTATAAAATAAGGTGCTGGATCCAACACTGTAGGTAGGAAAATTTAAAAAAAAAAGAAAAGGAAAAGGAAAAGGAAAAGGAAAAGGAAAAGGAAAAGGAAAAGGAAAAGGAAAAGGAAAAGGAAAAGGAAAAGGAAAAGGAAAAGGAAAAGGAAATTTAGTTGCCAGCTGAGGTTAAAATGTAACAGTTGTTTTGTGCCCTTCTGCCCTTCCTTCCTTCCTGCATTCCTACATTCCTGCATTCCTTCCTTCCTTCCCACATTTTTCTTCTTCTCCAGTCTGATTACAGTAACATTAGAGAATAGTAAAGATTTTTAATATCCTTTGAATACCCTTGAAAACAAACTGGTCCATTTGCTGGGATCCAGTACATTGTTGAATTATAGTTCAGGTCTTATTTACAAAATTAACTTTTGTTTCACCCTACACTGTAACTCCAAAAAGACCTCAAAACCTATAAAAAGAGGTTGTGATGGCACATTCACAATACTTTCTATTCCGAAAGTTCCCACTCTTTGTTCCAAGAAGCTTTCAACTTTCTTCTTTGTTTTGCTGCTATGCTACTTCTGCAATCACTCTGTCACAAACCCTCCGAAAGATCTGAAAATTCAGAACCAACATTTAAAACAAGTCATTAGAACTGATATTATATTCCATCTGTGTTCTTTTCTCTCAGCCAGCTCTTTTCCCCCACCCTATGTCTGTATTCTTGATTTAAATGTTAAACCCTTGGGTCAGTTAATGGTCCATACCATTTATACAGTATGATACAGCATGAAACTCCTGTTATGTTGCCTTCTTTTTCCATTAGCCCTACTAAAAAGATTATGACAAAAAATAGAGTGAGAGATTAATATCTCCCCAGAGTTTACACAGTACGAGCCAAAGAGCAGTTCTCCACATGTCTCATTTCTTTCTTCTTTGAGACCTAGGCATAGTCATGAAACTGCTAAGCAAGACTAGCCAAATGCTAATACTGCAATTATCAGTGTAATTCTCAAACCTGAGTGGAATTTCAGGCCATCACAGAGTACAAGCTCCTAAGGCATAAAGAAATGGCATAGTACTGTCACTAGTAATAGCATAAAGCCTCTCATATTTGGAAATTAGGTTCTGCTTCAATAAAACATCCCTGAACAAAGAAAGTGCAAAATGTAGCCACATCGTTTATTTTGTTTACACAGTGGTGAAAATGCAACAGAATGTGTAGGCTTATTTTTCATGCCTTTCTTGTTTGACTTTGCTAGCCCCTACTAAGTGGTACAGTTAGGTGTTTGTTCTGTGGCATTATGCTTTTAAAAGTATTCCAGACTTTAGCCTTACTGTCTCTCCAGTGTTACCTCAGTTCACTTTCAAAAATTGGACTGCAGTAATGGTAAAAATGAACAAGTAGAGAATGAAATCGATGTTAAATATTAAAACTGTCTACTTAAATAGGGTTCTGGGGGGTTAGATATAGTGGCATATCCTTCTTGTGTAGATTCTTTATTTAAGTGCCAGTTTTGATGAATGTCTGTACTTCAAAAGTCACAGCTAATATTCTTGCACTAAACCCACTGTCTTAGCAGAGTTAAGACAAAATAAACTTTCTTTTTTTTACTGTTGTAAAACAATATACTATTATAACAGATGCATCTGATACATCTCAAAGTATTGTGAAGTAAACAGAAGCTGTTTATAATTTTTTTTGTTCTTTGAGCAATTCTGTAGGACTTCATGGAATCACAGAATGGATGAGGGTGGCGGGCATCTCTGAAGGTAGTCAAGTTCAGTGCCCTTGCTCAAAGCAGAATCAGCTAGAGTAGGTAACTTAGGACTGTGTACGGTCAGATTTTGAATATCTCCAAGGATGACAACTCCAAAATCTCCTGGGGAACCTACTCCAGTGTTCAAACAACATCACAGTAAAAATTGTTTTCTTAGGTTCAGACAGAATTTCATTCATTTCAGTTTGCAGTTGTCTCTTGTCTTGCCACTTGGCACTACTGCAAAGAGTTTAACTTCATCTTCTTCGATTGCTACTGATATGTATTTATACACATTGATAAGATTCCCCCAAACCTTTTTTCTCCATGCTGGAGAGTCCCAGCCACTGTCAGCCACTCCTCATGTAAGACAAGCTCCAGTCCATTACCTTTATGGCCCTGTGCTGAAGTTAGTGTGTTCATGTCATTTGTTTTGGAGAGGGCAGAGCTGTGCACAGCCCTCTCAGTCTGTCCCACAAGATCTGAGCAGAGGGGAAGGACAGGATACCTCGATCTGCAAGTAAAGTTTCTCCTAATGCAGACCCTCTTTGCTGCAACATGCTGGAATATGCTCAGCTTGTCTCCCAGGAATTCTGGGTTCTTCTCTGCAGATCTGGTTTCCAGCCAGTCAACACCCACCCTGTGCGCTTGTCCTGGAAGTGTCATTCCTCCTCAGATACAGGGGTTTGCATGTCCCTTTACTGAATTTCATGAAGTTCCTCTTGACACATTATTCCAGCCTGTTGATGCCCTCTAAATGGCAGCAGATCCATCTGATGTATCAACCACTTCTTCCTGTTTTTTATCATCCTCAGATTAGTAAAGGCGAACTCTTCTTAACCTTTCTATGCAGTGCTGGACCACCCCTAAGTCTGGAGGAGGTCATCCTTGAAAATCAACAACCTTTTCCCAAAAAAAAAGTAAGGAAAAAAGTGACAGTGAATACAAGTGGGTCTGCTAAAAGAACTCTTCAGAAGAGGACAAGAAAAGTAATTCCTAAATAATAAATTATTTGCTTTTACTGTTCAAAGTGATCTAAATTTCATTTATGAGCTCTCCAGATCCAAAGTTCTGCCATGGATTCTGGGTCAAAAATTACTGGCAGGCTGTGGATATTATCAGTGTTGAGCTTTTCATTTTCTGAAAAATTATAACTTATTGAGTAGTCAAGGTAGAACCTATTTTCAGCACCTGGGATATGAGCACAAAATTTGAGTCCTATGCTAGGTGAGTTGGTTTTTCTAGAAATACCAGACACTATATACACACAAGTGCAATCACAGATAGTTTGCTCTTTTGTTTCCCTGCTTCCCCACTTTGTATTGATTCTTAATTAATTCATATAAATCCATTTGAATTCTCACCACATTGTTTGTCTTTGTTGCTCAATATTTCTTTCTTGGGATTTCTCTACAGACCTCACCTCCTCATTTATTCTTGTTGGATTTTGTGTTGGTATCTTCGTGCTCCATTGATTTTTATGGTGGGTCTGACCTATGAAACAGAATTGTCAGATATCATGTTTTAACCCTGGCAGGTAACTAAGCCCCAGACAGCCACTTGTTCACTCCCTGCTGAAGGGTAAAAGTGAGTAAACTTTTGTGGGTTAAGAAAAAGACAGTTAATTAGTAAAGCAAAGCAAAACAAGGAAATCCTTTACTACTTCCCATCCACAGGCAGGTGTTCAGCCATTTCCAGGAAAGCAGGGCTCCATCATGCCTAACATAGAATTGGGCAGACAAATGCCATCACTCCAAATATCTCCTCCCCTTCCTTTTTTCCCTCCAGCTTTATATGCTGAGCCTGATGCCATGTGGTGTGGGATATCCCTTGGGTCAGTGGGGTCAACTGTCACAGCTGTGTCACCTCCCAACTTTCTGTGCACCCCTCAATCTCCTCACCAGTGGCATAGGTGAGGAGCAACAAAGACCTTGTGTCTGTCATAACATTGCTCAGCAGTAGCAAAAATATCCCTGTGTTAGCAACACCGTTTCCAGAACTAATGCAAACAAAGCCCCATAATAGTTACTAGGGAGAAAACTAAGCCCATCCCAGCCAAAACCAGAAAAAAAAGGGATCAGACATATCTTTTCTTTCACTTTTCTTTTCCTGCTCTGTCTTCAGAGCTAAATTGTTTACAGAGGATTGTGCAAAGCCACCTGTTGCCACATATTCGACTCTTCATCCTTAAAATCTGTAGACATCTCTCACCCAGTGTTTGCTTGTACACAGTCTACTCCATAGTCTTTGTCTTTCTCTTTCAGTGTTTCACCCTCCACTCCAGTGAAAGGTAGCTTTGGAACATTCTTGAAGGAAAATTCTTCCTCTGTGGTATCCCTAACTTCCGGGTGATCTCCGTTTATTAGCACAAATATGTGGATTTGGGTTATCATGTTAGTGGGAATTTTGTCTATTGCTCCATCTATTGCTATTTAGAGACAAGTACCTACCCTCACTGGGTTAGGCACGGTTTCTATCTACTTTTTCTGCTCTTGATTGTTCTAATTTTAAGCAGTTTTCTTTTTCTTCTGACACCAAAATCAGCCAGAGAATAAACTTTCTAACAAAATTTGAAGTATTAGAAAGCAGGAATTCTTTATTACAATGCTGGACATATTTGGAGGATTTTCCTCTATCAAATGTGTGTCATGAAACTTTACATGAGGGTATTTATTCCACCTGGACCATGCACATTCATTAGGACATACTTCCTAGCTAAAAATTAAAATCACTTTTCCTAGCACTAATTTACATGCCTCAACCCCTTACTGGAATTCCTTCTGTGGTCTTAGAGAGTCATCTAAAAGAGTAAAACTGTAAGTGGCCCTGCCTTGAACTTTTCTTAGGGCATGCATTGTTGTTTCTTGTTACATAACTTTGGCCTGACAACCACTTAGGTTCCTCATTATCTGTTTATCTACTGATTCCAGCTACATTTAGCATCCTGTGTGTCTACTTTTACATTCTTCTATCTAACTTGATAGTTAGTTTTAAACTTTATTTTGCAGCTTCAAGAGAACTGAAAATTTCTGTTCTTTATGCTGTCTGTCTCTTTAGAGAAGTAACTGGTCAAGGCATCAGTTCTCAACTTGACCATTTCAGCCCACTTTCCCTTTTTCTGACTCAGGAATGCCCTCTGTCTATGCTATTATCAAATTCTAGTTTCTGGAGATCTCAGCCTTTAGCCAGCTGATTTATCCCGCGATTATATTACCTTCTGTCTTTGTCACTTACATTAAAGACTAAAGTTGGTCATACAATCCTGATGCATCCAAATCTGAAATCTTGGTTAGTTTTTTTCACTGTAAGATGCAAACATATCGCACAATTTTAGATAAATATTTGGAGTATTTAACTTTGACCATACACAGTCTGACATATTCTGAGAATTTTGTGAAAACAATTTAATAAAATTTTTCAGTGCATTTCTGGAAGACACTCATAAAAGCTTTACTTTTTTACTTTATGTGCCTATGACATTATGCTTCTGGAGAAAACTTTCTTGCTGCTCCATCAGAGGTGTTATGATGGAAATCTCAAACAAAGAAAAAGCATCCTTCCCCATGTATTTTGATTTCCATAATAGATTTATTCTGATACATATTAGTGTGCTCCTTCCTCAATCTAAGTAAAATTCAGTTCTGTGTTTGAGCATGGAGACCCACGCATCAATCAGTGCCTGCTCTGTCTGCACTGGATTAGATTAAAAAAATCCATCAGCATCTCAATGCAACATATTCAGTTGATTTTCAAAGTATGTTCCACTAATCTTTAACTTTTCCTGCATTCATCTCACCTGGTGTATGATGAAAGATAATGCTCTAATTCCTCGTCATTTAGTTCAGCACATTCCTAAAACCACAGATATGGTTGCTCTTTCATTTGAAGTCATGGATGACAAACTTTTTATGCTTGGAAACTTTGTTTTTCATGGTGATGCATCATGCTTCAGATGCCCTGAACTCTCACTTCCAAAGTGGGCTAAGTGCAATCTTGTCCCTTTTTTAGAAATATTTTCTGGTTGAGCAACTTTTAGAACATCTGCTAATGACTGATGAAGGCTGCACAACAGTTTCTCTTTTGATCCACTCATTTTAGTTCAGTTGTTGCAGGCTAAAGTGATTGATTTTTTGAGAAGCCATACTACATGTTAACTTCTGAAATACTTTACAAAACTTAATTTACTGTCATTTTCTTTCAGATATTTCTCAATGGGGATAGAATATTTTCTTTTTGTCTTACATAGATATATGGGGAACTAACACTCACTTCTGTGCACGTATTTTCCTGCTCTCTATTAAAACCACATGCAACATTTGTGGAGGGGGAACATACAGAATTTTTGAGATGTTTAGGAGGAGTGCTCTTTAAATTTCAACAGGGACTGAAATAACAAACTGGGACTCTTAAGGAAAGCACAGGTCAGTGTAGCTACTGGATGAACTGACCATTATCTGGGTACCATTTGGTATTCTCCATTATATCTGAGCATTGGTCTAAACATTCCAGTGACAGAGAACAGATGGTAAAATAGTTTTGTTAAGTAAACTCATCTAAATTATTCATCCTTTTAATGAAAGAGGTAGGTGCACTGTAGTTTAAACTCTGAAAAAAACCAGCTGGAATGTAAGAGAAATATCCACTTCAACTGTAAGTCATGTGAGGAGTGACTGAGCGAGTAGGGGTTGTTTACCGTGGAGAAATGAAAGCTCAGGGGAGACCTTAGAATTCTCTACAAGTATGTGAAAGGAAATTGTGGAAATATAGGGCTTGGCATCTTATCCCAGGAAACCAGTGACAGGACAAGAGGACATAGCCCTGAACTGCACCAGGTAAGGTTCAAGTTGGACATCATGGAAAGGGTAAGCATTGGAACTGACTACCCAGGGCGGTGGAGGAGCCACCATCCCTGCAAGTATTCTGGAAATGACTGGACATGGGACTTAGTGGTATGGTCTAGATCAGTCAAAGGTTGGACTTGATGATTTTAGAGGTCTTTTCCAACATAAATCAAAGAATCACAGACCATGCAAAGTTGAAAGAGACCCACAAAGATCATCGAAGTCCAACTCCTGGCCCTGCACAGGACATCCCCAAGAGTCACAGTGTGCCTGACAGCACTGTCCAAACACTCCTTGAACTCTGTCTGGCTTGGTGCTGTGACCACTTCCCTGGGGAGCCTGTTCCAGTGCCCAGCCACCCTTTGGGTGAAAAACATTTTCCTGATATCCAACCTAAACCTGCCCTGACACAATTTCAGGCCATTCCCTTGGGTCCTGTCACTGTCACCACAAAGAAGAGATCAGTGCCTGCCCCTCCTCTTCCCCTCATGAGGAAGCTGTAACTGCAATGAGGTCTCCCCTCAGTCTCCTCTTCTCCAGGCTGAACAGACCAAGTGACCTCAGCCACTCCTCACACGGCTTCCCCTCAAGGCGCTTCACCATCTTCACTGCCCTCCCTTGGACACTCTCTAAGAGTTCAAAGTCTTTCTTACACTGTGGCACCCAGACCTGCCCCCAGCACTTGAGGTGAGGCCGCCCCAGGGCAGGGCAGAGCGGGACAATCCCTCCCTTGCCGGGCTGGCGATGCTGTGCCTGATGCCCCCCAGGACACAGGTGGCCCTCCTGGCTGCCAGGGCTCTCCTGGCTCATATTCAACTTGTCATTGACCAGACCCCCGGGTTCCTTTCCGTGGCACTGCTTTCCAGCATCTTACTCCCCAGTGTGTACATACATCCATGATTGCCCTGTCCCACATGCAGAATCTGGCGCTTGCCCTTGTTGAACTTCATACTGTTGGGGATCACCCAGCCTTCTTATTTGTCCAGGTCTCTCTGTTGGGTTTCCCTGCCTTGGAGAGAGTCAGCAGCCTCTCCCAATTTTGTATCATCTGCAAAATTACTTAGTATCCCTTCCAGTCCTGTGTCCAAGCAACTAATGAAGATGTTGAAGAGCACAGGGCTGAGGATGGAGCCCTGTGAAAGCCCGTCAGTTACAGTTCCGCAGTCTGATGTTACCTCATTCACTGTAATCCTTCGTGACTGACCTGTGAGCAAGTTGCTCACCCATCTCATGATGTGTTTATCCAGCTGAACACTGGACATTTTGTCCAGAAGGTTTCTGTGAGAGACAGTATAAAAAGCTTTACTGAAATCCAAAAAGATTGCATCAACCGGCTTCCCTTGATCAACTAGGCAGGTTACCTTGTTATAAAAAGAAAAAGGGGTTGATAAGCAGGTCTTTCTGTTCAAGAAGCCATGCTGGCTACTGTGTTGTCATTCCGGTGTCATTCAGGTGTTTTTCAATATCTCCCAGAATAATCTTCTCCATAACCTTACCAGGCAGTGAAGTGAGATTCACAGGCCTGTATTTTCCAGGCTCATTCTTCTCCGCCTTTTTAAAAATCAGAACAACATTCCTCAGCTTCCTGTCAGCTTGGACCTCTCCAGATTCCCAAGACCATTGAAAAAATCATAAGAGAGGCTTTGCAATGAAATCAGCCAGCTCTATAACTATTTTTGAATGAATTTTCTCCCTACAATGGTGAGCAGCACCTCTGTATTCCTCTCACATCACTTGACCTTGCTCCCACATACACCTTCCTTTTTTTGCCTTATTGCCAAAAGAAGATTGCTGTCAGCCAGGCTGGCCTTTTGTCCTGCTTACTTGACTTCTGACATTTTGAAATTGCCTATTACTGTGCCCTTAGGAGGTGGTGCTTAAAAAGTGACCCAGCGACTTCAAAAGCATTTTTCCAGGGGACACTGCTCATTAGTTCTTTAAGCAGAAGTGATTCTGTGATTCTGTGAATGACTGAAAAGTACTCATAAATGGTAGTAAATTTTTTCAAAGAATATTACAACTATACAGAATCAGAGTGCTAGATAAATATTATAACCATATTTCAATATGCCACCTGAACTTTTTGCTCATTTTACTTAGTAAAGATAAGAGCATGCTTATTGGTATAAGTTTGCATTGCATCATCCAGTTGCATGTTACATTTTCCTTTTAAAGATACTGTACAAAATGGTACTCAGCAAAGCTCTCATGAAACAACTACTGTAATTGTACTGAAACCTTTCCATGACCTTTCTCAGATAAGATTCTGTTTGGTTCAGAAGAAGATATTAATCTTGAAATTCAAATGAGAAAAGTCTGAAAATATGCAATTTCTTTAAAAAAAGATAAATATTATTTATTATTCCTGACAATTTTAATGGGTCAATAAGTGCAACAGAACTGCATACACTCAGCTAAAACACGTTGTCTGGAACATGAGCTTCTCAGTCCCTGTCTTGTTTACCAAGTGATATTTATGGCTTTATACTCCTTTATAATGTAGTCATTGATTAAGTGCTCATGTTTTCTTATCCTAAGATATAGTTAAGTACATTTCAATAAAAATTTAAGAATATTTGTGTTTTCCAGGTCCGTTTCAAACATTGTGAGTGTGGTGCCATGAGAGATGCTGTTGTCCATGAGAGGCTGGGATTATTATGATCAAGTGCTGTATTTTGACTTCACCAAGTGGCTAAAAGATTTCTGGGGTAAAGAGGAAGTTCTGGACTTTTAAAAGCATTAAACAGGTAAGTCTACTGAAACAGGGTTTTTTTAATTGACAGTTTTCAGGCTTTTTTTTTAGTTGCTGATCCTATCTCACTGCTCCCTCCATTGAAAAAAAAATTCTGTTTCACAATCACAAATGCAAATGACCATTGCAATCTTAGTTCTGAGCAGGTCTTTATTTTGTGCAGTAAATTGTTTTCTTTGCAAAAAACATGTTTTTGACAGAAGGAGGCTGAGCTTTTCCTTACACTGTGATAGCAGGAAGAATCTCTACACCCAATAGCATATAACCACTGTGAGAAGAATGGAAAAATGTAAACAATTAGGTTAACAGAGATTAGTTGAAACTATGTAAGTTATTATATTAAAAGATTCTTAGGTGTACGAATTATAGAGCTGATTTCCTCTTTATTTTACCATAATATTCATTTTATTATTAGATGCTGAGAATTCTCTTTAATCTCTAAGACTCCTATTTAAACAATCCATCTCATTCCTTAGAAAAATCTGTAGAAACCCATTGACCTAACATAAAGCAATGTGGTAGGGACACATTAAAACATTATCAAAATTCTGTCAGTCTTATCTGATTTTGATGGGTGTTTCGCAAGACAGGGAGAAAAGCATGAACAGTTTTGTTTCTTTTTTTCTGTATGTTGTTGTAGCTTTTATCTTTTAAAGTCAAAATCTTAAAAACTATGCAGGAACATGGCACTCTGGTAAAAACTAAACTTCTGAATCAAGATGATGTGCTAAGATGAGACTCTACCAACTTATGGACAGTTTTTAACTTGTAAAGAATAAGGACTGTCCAACTATTCAAAAGTGTCCTGAAGTACGTCCAGGACAGCAGTAGATACTGGTGAACAAATTCCAACCTTATGCCAGTGTGAGTCCTACCACGTAAATACACAGTTACACTCAAGAAACCTTAGAGCAGTGTTCAGGTGACACTGTGCCTTGTGATCTGGACTGTACAACCTCCAGACATGACCTTATGGGTAAAAGACAGCGCAAAGAGAAGTACAGAAAAACTGTCTTCAAGTTCACTTCTTTAGAGTTCTAGGTTTGGAGTACGCTCAGATAGATGCAGGTGAGCTATAGCTGTATTTCTTTCATAGCTGCACTAGCATTGTACTCTGCCTGTTTTCAGAAAAAGTATTTGCAACAGAATTATTTTTGTAACCGTCAGGAAAAGTAAATGTTATTGATCACTTACTGCTGCAACTGAATTATTCTCCGAAGTCAAAACTAGGAATTTATCTAATAGATTTTTAACAGATTGGTGTTTTTAACATTGAAGAACTGGAAAAACTAAAAAAAAAATAAAGGGGAAAAAATGTGGACAAGTAACTGAAATAAAATGACTAAAAATTTCATAAACACAATGTTGCAACTCATCATCCCCATCACAACTGGGGAATTTTCATGCTGACATATAGTGAGAAAAAAGAAAAGTGTTTAAAATAACATTATATATTGGGTTGTGTTTCTAGGTTCACATTATTTTCTTATAGAAATCTGCAGCCCTATAAAATATTCTTCTCATATGTCTGTATTCTCGTGGTAGCTTTATTCTGATGAGATTAATGGGAAGTTGGAGTCACTGTTGCATCAGGATTCTTTATGGTTCACTAATATTTATCTCCTTGAGACTCAGACTTTTATCTGTTTTTAAAAGAAAATGTTTGTAGTATTTAATTGAACAGTTAGCTATTAAATATAAGTCAACAGTGATAACACTCAATCGTAGTTCAAAGCTTTGGAATTGGGTAGTATGTGGAACACAAGAAGCAAAAGGCACATGAAATTCTTATTTTGCCTTTCAGAAAATACTACTTTTTCTCTCTGCCGTCCCTTATTTGTAGCAGTCTTTTGTGGTCTGTACTGTAAAAACTAAGTATATTTAAACTGTTGTTACATTTGTTATCTCTATTAGGGTTCAAGCTTTCCCACATTTTCATCAAAGGGTAAACTGTTTCCAGTTCTCCATGATACTCTGCTGGCTGAAAAAATGGGCCAAAAAATTAGGAGCTCTACAAACAGCTGGTGGGAGAAATCTTTTCTCAAAAGTCTTAAATTGCATTACTAGCCAATGAACTTAGAAAAAAACTCCAAGAAGCAGTGGGAAAATTAACTGCCAAATCAAGATGTTCCCATTTTCCCCTAAAATTTTGCATGGCGGCACTTGGTGTCCTACCAAGGCCCAGTGCTCTTTTAGGGACTGGAGGGAGAACAAGGGCAACCCTGGTCATCTAATGAACAGCTCAAATATTTTTGTAAGAAACGCTCTTCAGTGCATGGAAGCTTAAAGCAATTCCTCACACGGTAAAAATAAAGCACTACTTTTAGAGGTTTACTGTGGGACTTTTTACAGGGAAAATTTTTTCTGTTTTGTTTCGTTTTTTACTTTGATTTAATGGCGGTATTGCAAGTGTATGAGAAGGAAAGTCTGTCAGGATATTTCAATGCTGTTTTTAGCCTCTTATGACATGGTTATAAAATGATTCCACCCAGTTTATCCTGGTCTATCTTATTCTATTTTCAACAAATAGATTTTGCCTTTTAAAGTTTCTGCATAACAGAAATTTAAATATAATATAAATACACACAGCAAACTCAGAATACTTCCATGAGTATTAACAAAAAATGAAAATGTACCAAAATGTTAAGAGTTCATATCATGAAAGCTTTGCATTTGCCGTTCACAACAAAAGCTGAATATGCTATGTAAACTAGCTAACTTTACTGTTCTTTCTGAAAAGACCTGAGGACAATTGTGTGTTTTAGATCTGGAGGCTTTCAGTGACTGATAACAATACCACATCTTTCCTTTAGGGCTATTATGGATGTGCAATAGACTGACAGCTCCCAAGTTAATCTAAGGCTGTTTATGTTGTAGTCCCCGAGCCACCAGTTGGGATAGCTGGGGGACCAGGGAGCCCAGCAGCTCGGTGGTGGGTGAACGCAGAGATCTGACACCCCCCACAAACTCAGTTGGTAGAATTCCTCCACCTGGTCTTGTGACCTGTGGAATGAGGTCCCTCTGGTTGGCCGGCAGCCAGACGGTCACTCTAACCCTGGGTCACACCACACTGGCCCTCAGCTGTTGTCCCTCCCCCTGTCTGTACCCCTGATAAGAACCTGTTGGGCTGAGGCCCGCCCTCTTACTACCTGGCCTGCTTGGGAGCTTCTCAGAATAAATATCGGATCCCCCGGCAAGGGCCGCCTCTGACTCTTTGCTTCTGGTACCGCTCGAGCTAGTTAGCTCTGTGTGAGCGTGGCCGCGTGCCTCCATCGCACGGTGAGAGAGAAGCTGTATGGGAGGTGCCCGGACACCACCAGGAGTTCCTGAGCCAGGATCTCTTAGGGACAAGCTGCAGTTTCCTCCACCAGCCAAGCCACACAGACAGTAGTGTATTTACAAAATTAAGCGAGAAGTGAGCATATCTGGGAGTTCAGGGATGAGCTGATCAAGTTTTTGACTGCTCCTGTGATTTAGTGAGGATATTTTGAGCTCTTGAGCTTGACAAACTCAAACCTGTTACTACAACTTTGCTTTTCTTTGCTTTTTCTTCATCCGGTATTTTCCCTTTTTTTGAGTCAGGTATTTCTAATGATTCTCTTATGTTACTTGAGATTTCTTTAATTTAATTTAGAGGCTGTTGTCTTATTGGAATAAAAGGCTCCTAAGCCATGGAAATACTTGAAAAGATAATGTTCATTTCTATCTAAGGTATTCTGTGAAGAGTAGTGGTAGAGAAAGGTACGTGAAAGATTGTGTCTTAAGAATCAGAATGCAAAAAAAATTAACCTCTAATCCTTTGCATTTTTTATTTTGTCATTTTATTTTTAGTCAATTCTTTAGATTTTTGATGCTATAAAGTTAAACACGTCCTGAAAGAAAACAAGTTTCTGTAAATCTTTTTCTCTTTCCATTTGAAGTCAGGTGACTAATTTTACTAGAATTATCATAATTTTTTATATTCCTATAGGGAAAATCTGTTTGCATAGTTAAATCAGGGGAAGAGTATTCAGCATACCTCTGAGAAAAAGAAAGCGTTGCTTTTCCTTTGTAAAAAATGTGGGAATGTGACTTACAATATACTGATCCTTTAGTATATTGTGTCACTGGAAAATCAAGGATGATTTCCTCCTCTTCTTTTTTTTTTCTTTTCTACTCTTTCCCATTTCAGTCCTTGAACAGATTTTTCTACATCTGATAGTTTATGGTGTAAGTAAATTTTGTTGGCAGTGGTGCCTATTGGAACTGTCCGTTTCTCTGCTTTGCACTACAGGTGGTCCTCCCCACTGGGTCTTTATTGCCCTTAGATTACTCAAGTACAGCTTTACGCAGTGGGCCCTATCAGCCCAGAATGGGTCAATATAGAGAGTTTTTGCTTCTTAAAACTCACCCCCACAAGCATTTGTAGAAATGAAATCTCATAATCCTGTTTCTCAAATTTATGTTTCAATTAAAAAAAAGTCACTTCTTCTGAACTTTATTTCTCTAGCTCAGCTTCTATCTCTCAGGTTTTGTCCTTCTATTCATCATTTTATCACCTCATCAATCAATAAATTTCAATTGTCTAGCAATTTCAGCAGGCTGACAAAGGAAATCAAATTTACCAAATGCCACCATGCTCCCTAGTAAAAAAAAATGAGCTCATAGGGAAAGTTACAAAAATTGTTTTATTACAGAGTATCTTACAAAATTATGAGACAAAGATGAAACAAGTATGGAGAAAGGCTTTAGGGACATCTTGAGGGTGTCAACATAAGTATCGTGTTGCTGACAAGAGAAGCTAAACCCACATAACACTGTGACTTCTTCAATAAAGTCTTTCCTGTCACAGGTCAAGGTGCAGCTGAAAAGCAGAAAATATCCAATCTAGATGAGGTTAGCAGTCGGGGCCCTGAATCTTAACATTCTTTTAATATTTTTCAAGTATTTTTAAAATCTGTGAACCCCTTTGAATGTTCATCACTTCACAGAAATCGATAAATGGGAAAGAAGAGAAAAAATAAAAGAACAAAAAGATGGATCACTGTGTCAAGGGAAATGCCAAGTTATTTGAGTCATTCCTTCTGGTTCCCAACCCTTTGCTATGCAAAGTGTGGGTACATAAAAATTTATATAAAGATCTCTTCTTATTCCTCCTTTTTCTCAGAGTGTCCTGTTGGGTTAGACTTCTATGCTACCATAGGCACATTTAAAAAAGGTCCATTCTTTTTCACAGATGTTTCTGTACATAACAACGGTTCAGGTTGTAGTTTGTTGTCTGAGGATTTTGTCAAACTCAAATGGCACTTTGAACTTTCTTTCTTTACAATGCCATTATTTTATAGTTCAAGTTTAATGAGAGTTTGCTTTTCTACTCTTATCAGCTGATCTGTTGTGACACCGTAAAGAAAGCATGTATTTGCACACATCTGAGACTACAAGAGAATCATCCTATGATGAGATGGGAATGAGCAAATGACTGCCTCAGTGTGATGCAGCTTGAGGGTGCTATTCTAGTTGGGGACAGTTCAATACAGATTGTCAAAGCAAATACACTTAGCAGCCAGCGTACAATGAGGTATAAACCTCCTAAAGAAGATATGCACAATATCCCACGGTCTGTCAAATAAATAGTATGTATTTTAAGAACTCTCTAAATGAACATTGGAAATAATACATTTTAGCAGCTTCAGATGAGCTGTCCAAGTCTGTTGAATAATACCCCATTCTTTCTTACTAAAAAAAGGCACGATGTAGAATGGAAATCTTCTAATATATGATCATAAAATAAAATCACCGTTAAAATGTCCTTTGCAGTCTCTGTAGCTTGACAAGTGAAATTTCATGCATCTTGTAGCAAATTCAGTGTTCCAAAGTTTTGTGAGTGAAAATAACTTCCTGAAAAAAAAAAAATAGCTCAATTATTAATATTTCAGTGCAAAATTTTTAGTTGAAACCTATTAAATCAGGGAAATATATATGTTTTAACATTATTAAACATCCCTCTTAACTGTGGAAGTTAAGATCAAGGCTATAAGACATTGTAAGATATTTATGCATAAGATATTATATATTAAGTACATGGAACAACAATATTTTTTCAACTATTTATGTTCCAGACATTCAAATAATATTCAACTGATGTTTCCAGAAACTTCAGTGTAGGATCTGACACTGCTAGTATCCTTGACAATTACTTCACTTCATGGGTTGCTGCAATTAAATTGGATTAGGCATAGACTACAATAAGATAATGCTAGTCATCATATCAAATAGCCACTCATCGTGAACAGTAATATATGTTTAGTACTAATAGGGTTCAGTATTATAGGTTTCTCTCTTTAATCAGGTATGTTCAAGAAATGAAAGATCAAAAAAGTATTTTGAGAATAATATACTCCTCTATTGCTGTAGAACTAGCTTAAAACAACTGAAACTAAACCATGCATTTTATATGGCATATATGTGTATTTCATATATTTGTATGGACATTTCTAGACATTGTTCTTGTATGGAAAAAACACATTCAAAGGCATGCATGACAGTGTTAGAAATTCTGTCTACAGACTATATATATGTGTATATATTTGCAGAAGATAGATTTCATTAAAGAATGACATGAACTTTGAACTTCCTCCATCACCTTTTTTGTGTTGCAACTCTATCATGGTAACAACCATGTTTGCAGTTGAAAGACAAAGTAATGATTCATTCTAACAAATTCTGTCAAAATAGGACATTAATCTTTCTCTTAACTTTCTGGTGGCAGTTTTTCGTCTAGCAAAGCAGGTGAACATGTTGGATTTCTCTTTGTATTTGGGAATGTATTCTGCTCTCTGATTCTGTTAGTTCCACTGCTGCTTCACATAGTGGGGAGAAGCACCTCTGGAGTTTCTCCAAAGGTGGAAGTTTCTTTAAAGTTAATCTACAGCGTTCTGTGGGTTGATGTGGTCTGGATGACTGATGTCCACCCAGGCACTCCCTGACTCCCCCTCCTCAAGAGGACAGAACAGAAATATAAATGTTAAAAACTTGTAGGTTGATACAAGCACAGGGAGACCACTTACCAGTTACAATCAGGGGCAAAACAGATTCAAAAGAAATCTAGAAAAGATTGCTTTTCTATATTGACAATTTAAAATAGAGTAGAATAGCGATAAGCAAAGACAGAACTAAAAACCCTGCCCCTCTCTCGCCATTCCCCCTCCCCACCCCTGCTTCTTCCCAGGCTCAACTTCACTCCTCTGTTCCCAGTCCTTTTACCTCCTCTCTTACTGGTGCAGCCAGATGGGGAATGGAGATTAATCCATGATACTTTATCTCTGTCACTCTTTCTACTTTGCGTTGTTCATGTGCTTCAGCATGAGATATCCTCACCACAGAATGCAGTTCTTTCAGAACTGCTCCGGTGTGAATCCTCTCCACAGAGTAGAGTCTTTCAGAACTGGACTGCTCCAGAAAGGACCCCCCACCAGCCATAACTTCTGTCAGAAGCCCTGCTCCTGTACGGACTCTTCTCCACAGTCTGCAGCTCCTGCCAGGAACATGGCCCAGCATGAGCTTTCTGCATAGTCTCCTTCAGGCATAACCCTGCATGGAGTCCTTCACAGGCTGAAGGTGGATATCTACTCCACTGTGGGCCTCCATGGTCTGCAGGGGAACAACTTGCATCACCATGGTCTTTTCTAGGGGCTGTCAGGAATTTCTTCTCTGGCGCCTGGAGCATCTCCTCCTCACCCTCATTCCCTGACCTTGCAGCCTACAGGGCTCTTTCACATTTTCTCACTCCTCTTTTTCACAATTTGTCTGCAGGATTTTTTTTTACTCTTTCTTAGAGGTGTTATCACAGAGGCAACACCATTATCATGGCCAGTGGGCTTAGCAAGGGCCAGGGACTGGTGTGCTCTGCAGTCTATGAGAACAGGCAGTGTTCTGCATTGGCAGCCTGGGTTTCTACGCAGAGGCTAATCCTGCAGCTCCACAACTATCAAAACCTTGCCACTCAAAAGGAATGAAAATTTTACTGAGTTGTAATGTAACACAGACCATAATCATCTTTGAATATTTAAAGCCCTAATAAGAAAGAGGAAAAGAGCACAGGTGACAACTTTTTAATTCGTTAAGAACATTGGAGAATAAGAAATTCCATTTCTGAAGCTGATAAGACCTGCCCCTGATGGCAAGGGTGACTTAAGTTCTTGTTAGGAGCTCTCTTGCAGCAGATTAGAATGTTCCAGTACCTCCCCAGGGAGATTTACACCCAAGCCAGTTGTGTAAGGGAGGGCATTGGTGTGATAAAAAGCACTGTGCCACCTCAGCAGGGTCTGCTTCTTATTTGCCTTCTCCCTTATCTGGATCAAAACCCAGCTTGTGGCCTCCAGTAGTGGGTGTTCATCTGCTCTGTCTGATGCAGAACAGAGGTGTCAGCACCACACAAAAAACTCTCCTCCTGCCCTTCTTTTGGGGGCAGGGGGTGCAAACCTGGCCTCAGCGAAGCACCCACTACTTTTGCACATTGACAGTTGTTTGAGTCATTAACCATTAACCATTAATGTTTCAGTATCTCACAGAAATGTAGGATAAAAACTATGCAATTTGTATAATTTTATACACAATTCCAGTGTTTGAAAAGGTAGATAATACATTTAGTAGCTTTCAGATATCTTAGTAATGCAGGTTACTGAAGTTGCTAATTCCTTAAATGAAAATAAACTGTAGAAATATCCACTCAGAGAAAAGAGAAACAGGGGAGTTAGTATTCCTTAGCTATAAATTTAAAAAAAAATTAGTAACATCCTGGGTTCAAAAACCACTGAATTCATACAGATTTTTTACTGACTGGGTGTTTGTTATTAAGTCTGTAACTTTTTCTTTATTTGCATATTTATATATGTGCATTACTATCAGTAAGTAGTATGTTTTTTCATATGAAGCCTGATATGTTTCCTGCTTCTATACCATGTTTTAATGAGACTCTCAGATATCATGATGCCTAAGTCTTGAGATTTTTACCCTGGATTTTATTAGAATGACACTTTAAAATGGAAACTTAGGTATTTGTTCTCTGGGGTTTTTTGTTCATATGATATGCTGTTAATCTGTTTGGGTTTGTGTAATAACCAACAGGATTTCCTATTTCTCTCTTTTATTATCAGTGAATAATAATTACAACTATTCAAGATTCCTCCATTTAGCATATAAATTGCGGGATCTTGATCCTCTGTTAAAATATTACAGGGAGTGACAGCACAACCATTGTAAGAAAGGGATAGGAATATTTTAATTTTTACATCTTAACAATACTAAAAAGTAGATCACATATAATTCTGTTAGCCTGATTTCTAGGGCCCTCTCCATTCATTCTACATTTAGTTAAATAGTAATACCTTCTCTGAAATCATAATTATATAAAATATGAAGGCAATTTAAACTAATCGATTATACTTTCAAACTTAAATAGGTTAAGAATACTCACATGCCACATTTTTACATCTCAGCTGAGAAGTCGTCATATCTTAAGTTGATCTAAGTACATTGTCTATAGTTACATTAATGTAGGGCAGGAAGAGAGAGTTCCAGCTCATAACATTCAAAAAAGAATGATTTGTGAACAACTGTTCAGTGTAAGTCTCCTTCTCCAAGTAACAATTGATAGGACTAGAAGAAACAGCTTCAAATTGTGCCAGGGGAAGTTTAGATTGGATATTAGAAAAAAAAAATCTTCTCCCAAAGGGTTGTCAGGCATTGGAACAGGCTGTCCAGGAAAGTGGTTAAGTTACCATACCTGGAAGTACCTAGAAGTCATATAGATGTGGCACTTAGGGACATGATTTAATCATGGACTTGGCAGTGCTGGGTGAACAGCTGGACTCAATCTTAAAGGTCTTTTCCACTCTAAACCTTAAAATGTCATCTAGATTTCTGTAAGGCCTTTGACGTGGTCCCACACAACATCCTTATCTCCAAACTGGAGAGGCATGGATTTGAAGGGTACACTATTCACTTAGAGATGTGGTTAATGGCTCTATGTCCGGGTGGAGGCTGGTGACAAGTGCTGTGCCTCAGGGCTCTGTCCTGGGACCAGTGCTCTTCAGTATTGTCATCAGTGACACCGACAGTGGTATCAAGCACACCCTCAGCGAGTTGGCAGAGGACATGAAGCTGAGTGGTGCAGTGGGCACAAGAGGAGGAAGGGATGCCATCCAGGGCAGCCTAGACAAGCTAGAGAAGTGAGTCTGCAAGAACCTCATGAAGTTAAACTACTCCAAGTGCAAGGTGCTGTATCTGGGTTGTGGCAATCCCAGCATGAACACAGACTGGGAGATGAACTTATTGAGAGCAGTCCTGTGGAGAATGAGTTGGGACTTCAGATGAACAAAAAGCTGGACGTGACCCTGCCATGTGCACTCCCACCCCAGAAAGCCAAACGTGTCCTGGGCTGTATCCAAAGCAGCGTGGGCAGCAGGGGAGGGAGGGGATTCTGCCCCTCTGCTCCGCTCTGGGGAGACCCCACCTGGAATACTGCATCCAGCTCTGGGGTCCCAGCACAGAAAGGATGTGGACCTGTTAGAATTGTCCCAGAGGAGGGCCACAGAGATGATCAAAGGGCTGGAGCACCTCTTTTGCAAAGACAGGCTGAGGGTGCTGTGTGGCTGGTGAGGCACTGGAACAGGTTGCTCAGAGAAGCTGTGGGTGTCCCACCCCTGGAAATGTTCAAAACCTGTTTGGGTGGGGGCTGAGCAATATGATCTAGTGGATGGCATTCCTGCCCATGGTGGAGTGGTTGAAATTATATGATCTTTAAGGTCCCTTCCAAAAGAAACCATTTTATGATTCTAAATGATTTTGTGATTCTATAGGTCTTTTTCATTTGTCCAGTGTGACAACTGATAAAGAAATACTTTAAAGATAAGAAAAATTGGTTTTAACCTCCCAAAATGTAAGACCAGTGAAAGACATTTGTTGTCTTTAGAGGAAAAGGCAAATGGATTATATAAATTCCAGTTAGAGGTTGCTTATTATGCTTCATCTTGGCATTAGCATAATTTCCTCTAGGTTTCTTTGATCTTTCTTTGTTTGCCTCAGGTCATTTCAAGAGTTATGCTTGAAATGCTTCAGTCCACTGGAAAAGCACTGTTGTGAATTTTTGCTGCTGCATAGATTTTCTTAGAGCTGAAACTGTACTGTAGTGTCTAAGACAAGCAGACACAGCCCATGCTCCATAACTGAAGACAGAAGAAGGTGAGAAGGCTGAATCCTGTCCAGCCAAGGACAGCTGACAACATGGAGTCATACACTTCTACAGACATCTACTGCATTCTTTTTCAATCCCCACTACTTCAGAAGAAGCACATTTTAATCATGCATTGTGTAAGATCACTCTAACTCCTAGATTCTTTTTTTTTTAATTTAAATTTTTATTAGCATGACATTTTCAAATGCTAATCAATGTATGTGTTTACCACTATCCATATTTTACGCAGCCAGTGCAAACTGACCTTTATGCTGTGAAATAAACAGTTGGGAACAGGAGTTTTGAGAAGTCCCCCAGCACATGAAATCTTTTATAAGATTCAAGAACAGCTCCTCAAATAAAATCTTCTGATCTAGTTGTATCTGGGACAGGATTTAACCAGTTACAAATACTTTAAGCACTGGGCAGGAATCAAGTTTTTTCTTACATCTAAATGTAGCCTAAAACCCCTCCTTTTTCCCATTGCACATCAATAATGCCAGACTGGCACATGGACACTCGCACACCGTTCCCCTTCTGTAGTGCCACAAGCAAAAGGTATAAAATACCTATGTGACCCAGAATTATTTGCCTTTAACTCACTTTTATAGACAAGACCCAATCCTCTGTTTTGACTCATTTTTCTGCCACACATTAACTGTTTGATCTTAGATTTATTACCTTGTCTCACTGAGCCTCATGCACTGTCTGTCAAACACTGGTAATGGTGCTTCTTGGCTGCCACATCTGTCCCATTTGTTTTGATGGCAAGCAATTCGGAGAGTGGGCTGCTGGGCACAGCATCCACACAGCGCTTAGCGCCACAGCACCACACCATCTGAAGTCTTACATGCTTGAATGAAATCCGTAAAGAGTTATATATAATAAATCTTTCTAAACCCTCCCAGAGGACTTGCATTTTCTATTCCATCTTAAGCAGAGGCAGTGAAGGCACGGATATTTAGTAGGAGAGACAAAGTTTCTGTCAGTAGAGTGAGCAAAAAGAAGTACATTTTTCTCAGTCTAGTGTGTGCCTCACCTCTGCCTCAGAGGGTTGACTTTTCTGGGTTGAGGGCAGTTTATTTTCAAGGCTCATTCAGTCTTAGCCTCTGAGCCATGGTTGCAATCAAAGATGTCAATCAGCATTAGTGGTAATTGTTTTATGATAGAGAACTGGAATGAGGCCACCAATTCATTTCCTATAGGCCACAAAGAAACCATCTAATTGTCACAATTTTCAGTCATTGCTGACCTCAGGCAATTTCATGCCGTTATCTGGAGGTTAAAAGCTCCCAATATCATTACCTGACAAAAAAGCCATCTACGCCTTTGAATTCTCATTTCTGAAAAGATTTTTGGTCTGCCTACACTTCCTCGTGCACTCACAGCAGCTGCTGGTATGAGAACAGAGAAGTGATTGGTGGTGTCCAGGTTTAGCCAGTCCATCTGCCACCTGCCTCTGTGCACAGCTGTTTTTTGCTGGGTGGCCCAAGGGACCATAGTGGCTTTAAACTGTCTGAATCTTACCCAAAGAGGGAATCAGTATTTACAAAAACATTTCAACAAGTAACTGCAGGGGGTTTTATTGCAATTCTGTGGACCGGTATTTCAAAAGCATAGAGAGCATTAGCAGAACTCTTTCCATTAACTTGATATTAGCTTGATAGTAACTTGATATTGGCTTGATATTGCATTTTGAAAGCATTTACTCTTTTGGGAGTGAGGTTCAGGCCATTATTTTTGTATGGGTGGTTTCGGTTTTTTTCTTCTTCACAGTGGAATATTTAATGAATAGTTGCTTTTGCATTTAGTTTTCCATTTTACTTAGAAAGCTGTTTGAAAGACCCATAGAACATTTCACTATGAGAGACAGTCTTGAAGAAGGTTCATGATATTGTCTTCTTTACAGTTCCTCTACTGTGTTTATATGATACAGCTATTGAGATTTCCTAAACTAAATTTAACTGGTTTTAAAAATAGAAATGCTGGTATCTCTAGCTATATTTACTAGTATTTTATTGCAAAAAGAGAGCCAAGAAAATTGAAAAGGTTGAGAAGGAAGAACCATTTCCATGGAAGTGAAAATAGATGGATTTGAGCTTCAAATTATTTTGGCTGCAGTTGACATTCTTTTTTCATCTTTTGTGTAATGCGGAAAAAAAAATCCAACTTAATCATAGATCTATAGAATGGTTTGGGTTGGAAAGGACCTTAAAGATCATATGGTTCCAGCTGCAATGGGCAGGGACACCTTCCACTAAACCAGGTTGCTCAGAGCTACATCCAGCCTGCTCTCTTGAATATTTCCAGGGATGGGGCATCCACAACTTCTCCGGGCAACCTGTTCCATGCCTCACCATCCTCACAGTGTAGAACTTCCTCCTAATATCAAATCTAAACCTGCTCTCTTTTACTTCAGTTTTTTAGTAAGCCCTTAGAAAACAATTTTCAGTGTGTGTGGATATAGATATAGATATAGCTATAGCTATAGCTATAGCTATAGCTATAGCTATAGCTATAGATATAGATATAGATATATATAGATATAGATATAGATATAGATATAGATATAGATATAGATATAGATATAGATATAGATATAGATATAGATATAGATATAGATATAGATATAGATATAGATATAGATATAGATATAGATATAGATATAGATATAGATATAGATATAGATATAGATATAGATATAGATATAATCCAGCCTATTATTTTAGGTCAATTTTTTTCTCCCTTATGAGTAATAAAAGTGAGAGCAGAATAGCTTGAAAAAAATGCCCAGAATATCACAATAATTTTCTCTGCTTTGTTAAATAAGCATATACTTAATATCAGGGATAGCAGCATGTTCTTCCTCTACCTTTTTCTGTATTACATAATGTGCTAAACAGATGACACTAAGATATTACTAAAATAAAATTAAGAACAAAACACACACCCCTCCCCCAGAAAACAGTCTTAAATAAAAGTCTCTGTTTTGCAACACTGAAAATTGCTGAAATATTACTTGAAAGTTTTAAGCTACATTGCTCTCAGCAAATGTTTAAATATCTGGAAGTCAGAAAGAAGGTACTAATCCACTACTGATGGATGCTAGGAGAACACAGGTGCATACAGTATCCTTCACTTGCTAATTCTTCCTACAGCCACTTCCAGAGGGGGAATAGTGGACCTGGATGTACTACTGTCATGACCTAACAGGAAACTTTCAGAGTATAGGTAGCAGAACCTTTTGAAGACTTTGCAGTATTAATTTCTAAAATCGAATTACACATTTACTTGATTTATTTTAGTGTATTTTATTAGGTAAAAACATTCTATTTTTATTACTTTGTCTTTCCTCCAGTCCACAGGGATGTCATCTCCTTCTCGTATGTATCGTCTAGAATTTCAGATTTTCTTTGCTTTTAAACATGAATTACTGCTTTTAAAAAAGAACAGAAAGAAAACAAGAAACAAAGCTTAGACCTTTTTAGAATATAAATAGGCATAAGCTCCACGTCTAATAGCTCTGCCCAATGAAACTGAACTTTTGCAGCAAAGCAGATATGTCACAATAAAACATTCAGAATACTAGAAGTACTTATAATGGGATTATTAAGTTATATATTTATTTTGAAAATATTTACTGTCTTATCCCAGTACAAATTCTTAATAATTTTTGATGGAAAAATAGAAACACTAACTAATTTCTTCTTAACTTTGTGAAGTGCTGAAACATTTCTGGTTGCTGGGGATGGTTGAGGAGACAGAAATCAGATTAAACAGTCTTTTTAGTGTCTCAAATCACTCTTAGTCTAGTCCTTTTCTCTCTTGTGCTTCCTCTCTACTTTGTTCTCTGTCAGATGCATAGAAATTGAAGGCTGGATGGCTTTTCTTGAATCAAAACTTTTAAAAAGTATAAGCAGCTTTAAGTGTCACTGTATTTTGAGAGGCTAGAGAGTGAGAAAAGGAAAGAGTGTGAATTCAGCTTTTCAGCCATTTTTAAGAAAGTAAAAAGGACTCCTACTGATTTCATCAGCAAGATGTTCAGAAGTCTCTGATATAGTCTTACAGTACAACCACAGATGGGAAAAAGAAATGCTCATTTTACTCCCTCAAGCCTTATCTTTTGAAAGTTCTTCTTACTTGCAACATGAACAGCACTTTTAAGAATAAACCTCTGGAATGGGACTGAACTCTAGCTCAGAAAACTCTTCTGGTTTAGATTAAGGATCCACTAAACAGGATTTTAATTGATAATCTTAAAAAGAGAAAGATGAAAAGGAGTGGTAAGGACATCTAAGGGGACTGTCTTCTCTATGTCACCTGGATCTCAGGAATGTATGTGTAGCCTTGGCAGTGATCTGAGCAAAAATGGCTGTGTGCTTTGTAATGCTGGCCTAAGTTGTGCTCACCTAAACTTTCCATCCTGTCCCTTTTTTGCCCTATTAACTCTGGCTGTTGTATCACTTATTTAGAAAGAAGTTCTGGGGCTGCAAGTATCTAAGTCTTCGAGCCTGTGAATCATTATTAACATCCCTAATTTTCACCCATATAGGAAAAAGCTGTCACTCCCATGTTGAAAGTCTCTTTCTGTGACTTCAGCATTCATTTGGTTAAGCTCAGTAGCAAAACAGTACCCATAAAAAAAAAAAAAGATGACTGAACAAGGAACAATGTTTTACATTAAGAAGGTCATCAGCTTCCTTGCCGGAACTGAAAGAAAATGTATTTTTTGTTTCTCTTGTCTTTATTTTACCTTCTACAAACACAAAAATTCCACCACTGAGCAGTGAAAAAAGGGATCTTCTCTCAGTGCAGTGGTGATTAGACTTCCCCTCTGACAGCATGGACTGAGCTTCACAAAAAGATTCTTCTGCTACTCATTTAAGAAAATGGGCCTGATGCTTCACATTTTGCTATTTATGCAGTCTTTTATACCCAGATAAAAGCAGGTATGAAATGCAATCAGTTCAGTCTTGTTCTCTTACATCTGCTATATACAGACATAAATCATGCATGAGCTGCTTAGTAGGGAAGACTCAAGTTTGAAATATCTATGTTTTATGAACTTCAATAGTTTCCTGTGAGTCAAAACTAGGCTGGGAGAAAAAAAAGTACTTCAAGGAACTTCAAGCAGGTAATTGTTCCAATCTGTTGTGTTATCTCATGTGCTTTGTCAGCAGTGATCTGAAACTTTACCTGCCCAAGTTCTCAGTCTGTTGGCATTAATCCTCTCTGCTCTGGGACAATGTTAACCACCACCTTCTTTGGCCTCCCCAAGGACAAAACAGATCAGGAGTGAATGAATTTGCTGCTGAAAACTTTTTCTCTTTTAAGTAGCATGAGACAAATGTTAAGTGACACAGTACAAGTTATTGCCATACAAGTCACAGATTTCCTGGGGGTATGTATGACCACAGTCTGTTCTATTTCTCACACATGTGAAAGTTAATTTTGAAGAGTGGGAGGTGAACCAGAGGAGAGGAGATGGGAGGGCAGAGACTCAGCCTTCCTTTGGTGTCTCTTTCATGGAAGTGACTGAGATTCATACCTCATAAAATATTCATCACATTGTTTGAAGAATAAAACAACATGTGTGTGTCTGCTCTCAGCCTTTAGGAAAGAGAAAAATTCCTCATGGATATGATTTATATTCATTGTGTAAGCTTTTGTGTGGTTGGTAAGTCAGTGAGAATAAAGATCGTGTGGAAAAATGGTTTGAAAGACATTGTGTGTTGTAGCTCACGGCCCTCATTGTGCTGCAGAAATATGGTTTATTTTTATACTTCACTAACAAGACTCTCTGGTGAGATGGATGTTAATCTCCACAGACTGCTCTTCCCTTAGAAAAAAAATATTCCTAGAAGACATCTTTTAATGAGCTATAGGAACTGCCTATCTCTATCTATACCTCCTATTAAAATGAAGGCAGCCAACTTCTGAAGATTATTTTACTGCATTTTAAAGAGGAACATGCACTCAAAAACAAGGAGTGCTTGCAGAAATATCCTAATATATTACTAACTTTTAATTCCAGCATTTCCTTCTGACTCCCCTTCTGCTTCCTCTTGCCACAGTATCCCTGCCTTTTGTTCAGTTCTCCCCACATAGTCTTCAGTAGCTCCAGTTCTTTCATAATTTCTTTAGAAACATAGTCTTCTTTGTTTTTCTGTGCTGCCCTGTTAAATTTCCTTCTCATGAAAATAAAGACATTATTTAATTTTTTGAATTAGTCACTTTCACAGATAAGGTCCAATAGTCCCTAAATTTTTTCTTTGTTGACTATATGCTATACCATGCTCAGACATATTTCTTTACTGAAGTTAGTGATAAAATCCAGTTGAATTATACTTTGGATCATGCTCTCTATCTTCTCTTCCAAACAGCGCCTCCTGCTGTCCATAATCTTGGGATAACTAAACTTTTTTCCTTGCATCATTTAGCATCATTTAGCATCTATTACCCTTCAAACTTTTCTCTCTAAAATCTATTTTACTCCGAAGGCTAAACCTTTTTTGGAGGCTATAATTAGGTCCTGTCTTCTATCTAAAAAGTGTTTTCAAATGAAAAAGATGATGTGTGTCTCCTCACATGTTGTGGATTTTGGGTCTCCTCACAGAATCTCCAGTGTTTCCTCACAGGTATATAAATAAAGTATATCTATAATAATATATATAGTATATAATATATTTTATATAAATGGTAATATGTGATAAAGTATATATTTGGTGATATATAATCACGTGGTTCTTGTCTTGGTACCACTCACCATAATGACACATGACATAGGCTGACCCATGTCACACTTAGCATAAGTGACATCATGTGGGAATGTGATTTCTGGGGGTGACTGCTTTTTCTACCAGTTCATCATGGTCACCATGGCTACCTAAATAATGTTTTGGGAGATTTTCAGCGTGGTGAGATGGTCCCAAACTGTGGCTGTCCTGGAGTAAAGGAAGCATCAAATTCTTCTGTAGTTATTTCCACTGTCAGACAGGTGCAATTCTAGTTTTATTCTTCCATCATAATTGGAATTACAGAGTCGCTTGCTTTGGGAAAACTAATTCTGTGCAGACATGAATACTCAGTAATAACTATTAAGAGATAATAATTCTAACAGAAAATGTAATGTTCGGGAGAAGACATACTGCTTGTGTGATCTAAAAGAATCACAGTCTAACCAGTTTGTGGGATTCAAAAATATGACCCAAATAATTACCTGCTTCAGAAATTCTTTGCTTAGTGATACTGTTTGTGCTTTTTGCCTGTAATATACTGGTATTTTCACTGTCATCAGACGTTGGCCATGGTCCAGGTTTCACTTATACTAGGTGGTGTATGAAAGAATAAGAAGAACTCTCTTTCCTTGGTGTTTACAATGTGAGACAGGAGCTGGAAACAACATGCCAGGAGAGTACAAGACTGAGGCAACACTGATCGATACAGTGGGCAGTGATTTCAGCAGCACCTAATTGATGGGGCTTTTTATGCAGACAGCACCACAATAGTGTTAAGGAGACTTTGCGAGATTTTATAGGAAATTCTAAAGTTGTAAGAAAATGCATAGAAAGAGATGTACATTTATTATGTAATGTCAAACCCATAAATGGGGAGATGACAATTATGTTGCACTTGAAAAATTTTTGGTAATACTGGGGCAATGCAACAGGCAATCTGAACTGAAATATTCTCCATCTAGCACTTAACCATAGAGGGCCTTGGCATAAATAATTTTTTAAGCTTTCAGAGTTTTTTATAGGGCATCAAAGTTTATTTCAGGTTCATTTCAGCTGTCCTTTTTTGTAGAAAGCCCTGTCAGCTGCAGAATACCTGAAAGGCTCTGCAAGATATTCTGCCAGAAGACAAGCTGACATTATGCTCTTTATTCTAGAATTTCACTGAAGTGGTATGCCCATGAGTCAACTTTTTTATGTATAAGCATAAAATGGGAGAAATGTTGTTCCATTTTCAGTCCAAGGGGCAGATCCCTAGTTTCAGAATAATAGTTTTAGTGACAGTAATTGATTTTAGGAAAAATGTTAAATATTTATATAAAAGCAAAAATACAGCAGAAAGAAGTCTGTATGCCCACAGGTTCATTAGGCAACCTGTTCCAGTCTCATCCCCATCATATGTAAAAATGTCTTCCTTATATCCCACCTTGATCTGCTCTTTCAGTAAGTACTCTCTCAGTGTAAAACCAGTGCCAGTTGTCTAGCCACTACAGATCATGGTAAAAAGTCTTTCTCTGTCTTTCGTATAAACATCATTTAAATGTTGAAAGGCTACAAGGTTATATCCCTTTTTGCTAAGCAAAATACTACAGACTACAATTTTATGGAAAATGTGCATGGCAATTTTATTTTCTTAGCACTTATCTGGTTCATAGCTGTATCTCAGTGACAAGCTTTGGAAAGCTTTGATTCTTAGACCAAAAAAAGAGTCATCACAGATTTCTTGGGACTGCTGTATGCAACCTACAGGATAGATACACGCTTCCATTCCTATGGCAGCTGAAGTAGAAACTGAAAGGCATCAACCTCAACAAAACAGGACACATTGTTCATTTAACGCCAAAATTCACATATTTGTCCACTAATTTTTACTCCTCACTAAGATATAGCTCATTCAATATCAGTGCTACTTTTTCACCTTGAAAATTGTTTAAAAGGGTACTGAGACTTCTGCCCTCCAGTACTAAATTTTGGAGTTGCTGGAAGTACATCTCTCATCATAAAAAAACTGAAAACCATTTTCCAGCTGATGCCTGAAAAAAATTCAGCTACCCTTTCAAGAATAGTGGGTATCTTGTGATTTTTTTTTGGCATTTGCTAAGGTGAAAAATTTACTACTAAACCATTAAAGAGTTTAAAAAGAATTAAGTGTTGTACAGACAAGAGAGGGGAAAACATTCATTTTATTAAAGACAGATATTTATTCTTCCATATGAAGATTAATTTAAATGTGCTACTTTCTTTGAACAAAAATAAATAGCTAATTTAATGTTACTGATCAGGGAAGTGACACCTAAGATTTTTAGCTTTTTATATTTTTCATAAATTGATAGCTTTGTAGATTGTTAAAGCATGGCTGTAGCTTCTAGTACTTATCTTTCTTCCCTACATTCCCAACCTTATAAAAACGTTCTTAAATATTATTTAGTCTTCTTCCAAAAAGAGAACCAACTACAAGGATGTTCTGTTTTCCAACCAGAATCTGGACCAGACATAACAAAAGTGGGGGGAAAGAAACCTCTGGGCTGCTTCCAGTGAGGCAGGACCCCACAAATTATTACCTAGCCAACTAACCTTTTCATTGGACAGTATATGATAAGTATACTCATCAACTAACTTTTATAAAATTTGTAGAATTACTATATCCTATGCTATTTTCGCCATATTGTGTACCTGAAAGCTTTGAAGGAAAAGTTTGCTTTTATGTTCACTTTACCATTGTTGGGAAATCTATTCTATTTTCCAGGTATCAGAAAAATTTTTATTTCGGACTGAAAGAATTGTAGCTCATCTTTGCTTTAATAAGAACAGTAAGTAAAAGTGATTACACATGCATGCTTGCCATCTCATTAGGCATTTGATGTAAAAAAATATCCAATAAAAACTCTAAGTAGGTTGTGGGATTTTTTTTTTTTTATTTTTGGAAGGTTGAACTGAATAAGGTTTATTATTTCCATTAGGCCTTAAAATTTGATTATTCAATCAACCTACTTCAATCCAGGAAGTCACTTATGGTCCATCAGTTTAGTGATGCTCTTTGGTTTCTGACATGATTGTTTAAAGAAAAAATGTTATAAATAAATAAGATTGCTAGTTTCTTTCAGCTTCACTTTCTTCTCTGGCTTGTGTCACTCTTGCAGCAAACTTCACATGCAGAGGAGGTGGAGAATACTAAAGAATATAAGCAGGACAGAAGAGCCAAGACATACTAATAGTTTTCCTTTAGTAACTATCAGTCTTGTCAAGGGTAAAATAGCATTTTTTTCTTTTACATTTAAAGGCACGTTCTTAATAATTTCCGGAGTCTTGAAGAGTTATTCTGGAAACAGATTTATTTCTCTGCTCATAGACTAAAGAGGAGCATACAATGGGATTGTAGGCACACTAGGAGATTTCTTACCTACCAATTCCTAAAATCTTTGTGATTGACTAATATTGGCCTAAAATCATTATAAGGCAATACATATAAGCTTTATTTTACATAGCTGAGTTACAGGAGAGAGTCGCTTCCCTGTATGCTTAAGATTTGTTTTTTCAAATGTCCTTGAAATGGCTTAAGTGCTGCTAAAACCAATAAAACTAAGTGCCTAAATAATCTTGTAGAATTGTCCCAATAAGGCTCTGAAATACGTGGTCATGGATTATATGACCTGACTTCAGTAGGCAATTGTATATTAATAACAACACTTGGAATATCCATTTACAGGTAGCATTTATGGTTACTTAATGCAGACTTATTCCAGGAAAATCAATAGCACAGTGCTGAGAGCAAGAGAAATTTTGGGAGTCTAGCTTGTGTTTACAACAGGAGATCTGAGAGGGAACTCTAACCTGCTTCTGTGTCTTAAGCTAAGCCTTTCTTCCATGGGAAGTATATATTTTAAAGCTGCCAGTCACTTTTGTTGATTCTGAAGTCTGGAATGGGAATGGGATGAAGGAGTGGGATAAATGAACTCATCTGCTTGCACGGAATTCCAGAGCTGAATAAATACAATGGTCTTAAGTCAAAATACTGAAAAGTACTAGGGTCACATAAGCACCATATAGGATTCTGAGACTGGAAAGAGTTCATCTATTATATTTTGCCATGCTGGATTGCTATGTGAACTAACCAGCTTACCAAAGTGTGAGTGATAATAATTGATACTTCAGAGTAAACAACTTTAGCCAAATTAGTGTTTTGTTCCTGATCCTGTTTTTAGGAACACATTCAAATTTAGGCTGATAACTCTTGGTTTTTTCAAGGACCTGCTTGGTCCTGGAGAGACTAGGTGGAAGTGCTTCATGGATGTGCTTCATCAGAGCACAGGAATGGTTCATTTCACTGCATGAAAAATCAAGCATGTCAGAAAAAGCTAGTGTGAATGAACATGGCGCCTCTGACCTCAGACACATAAAAGACTGTAGGTGGAGGAGGACTTCTTGATAACAGGAAAGCTAATGAAAATGTGTTCCTGTTGCTACGAGGGAAGTGAACAAAGACATGGAGACAGTGGAGGTACATTTTCGTCTCTGTGTTTACTGGTAAAATCTGTCTTTAAGACACCCAAGTCCATGGGACCAGACAGAATTCACCAAGGGCTACTGTCTGGTGTCTTTGCAGTGCGTATTTCTGTCATCTTCAAAGATTGCAGCTTTGTTTCTGATGCTTGAAAAAAGGCAAAGATCACATCATCCTCAAAAAGAGTAACAAGGAGAATCCATGCTATACAGGCAGGTCTGCCTTCCCTTAGTCCCTTGGAAGGGTTTGGATGTACCCTGACTTTAGCAAGGCTTTTGTCACAGCATCCCAGAGTTTTCTTATCACTGAATTAGTGAGATCTGGTTTAGATAGCTGAATGACATGGTGGCTGGATGCACAGGCCCAAAGGATTTTGATGGTGGTGCAAATTTCAGCTGGCAGGCATTAAGTAGTGTTGTCTGGTGGCTGAACTGGTGTTGTGTCCATGCAGTTTACTGGCTTTATTAGAGCCTAGATGTTGGGAGAGAAAGCACTCCTAGATAGTTTGTGGATGACATCAGCCTGGGAGAAGCAGTCAGTGAGCTGGAGGGTAGGGCTGTGTTTGAGAAGGACCTGGAAGAATAGATTGATGGGAACTCTTTGGGGTTCCCCTAAGGCCAAGGAAAGTCTGGCCTGAGAGGTGACAGCCAACTATGAAGAGCTCTTCAGAAAGGGCCCTGGGAGGCAGCAAGTTGCCAGGAGTCAGCAGTGCACCCAGGCATGAGAGCAGCACCTGCACCAGGGAATGGACCAGCGCGGAGTGGGGCAGCCAGTGGGACCAAGTGCTGTCCCAGTCTGGGCTACAAGTGCAAGTCAGATTCCAACGTTCAGGAGTGAATCCAGCAAAGAGTCCCCACCATGGCCAGGGCACAGGGCAAACAAAAACAGGCTGAGAGACTGAGTCAGTCCAAAGCCATGGTTCACATGATTAGTACAAGTAAATATTTCACTTGATATGAATAAAAGATAAACCAACCACCAGTGGCATTCTCCTGATTTGCTTGGTATAAAACCTTGCTGAGGTCAGAATATACAGTACCCAGTAGTATCCCCTCACCCAGAGTATCAGTTTCTGTACCAGTACCTCACTGCAAAAGGTAGCCAGGTTAGTGAGGCAAGACTTACCCCTGGTAAGTCCGCGCTGGCTGCTCCCAGTCATATTGTTTCTTTGTAGCTATGAGAGTCCACGGGGGGGATTCACATCACCCCCTTCCCGGAGACTGAGACAAGGTTGAGTTACTGGTCTGTAGTTTCCAAAATCCTTCTTCTGCCCTACCTGAAGATCAGTGTGATGTTTGTTTTCTTCAGTTTTTTTGACCACTTACAGCCTTATGCTGAACAGGAACCAGTCTGGAGTGACAATTTTGGAAAGGGAGTAAAATGAACTTTTTTTCCTTTTAAGTGGTTGAGAAGAACAAGTTTTCCAAGCTGCTTGTAGAGTGTGGCTTGGGATTTCTTTATTTATTTCAGTAATCTTGTCTCTGCCACAACCTCACTTCATTTTGACTGTTTTATGTTTAAACACAAGAGAAAACCTGATATTTTCAAAATTGGGATGTTATTAATTTCCTTCACAGATCAGATTAGTAGTCCCTCTTTTTTATAATCTCCATCAGTGGATCCTTTCACATTTAGACTGAGTTTTCCATGCTTATTGTAGAGCACTGCAGCTAAAACAGAAACACAGTTCTCAGTTTTGATATTCAGGCAATAGAAATTTCCAACAGGCTTGATCTAAATCAAATTTCCATTTCTATCATGTCATTGGAAGGGTATCAGATTTTGTCACTACCCTTTGGACCTGGTCCTGTATAAATATGACTCTTAAAACCTTCCTAGAACTCTGTAAAGAAATTTCAAGCTGTATAGATTAACAGTTAAGAATTACCTTGGTTGAAGAAAAAAACTACTTTGATTACTTTGATTTTTAATCTTACATTGCTTACTTTGTTTTTATTCATATACCACTAAATTTGAGAACTAAATTTTATTGCCTGCATTTTATCTGTAGTTAAGTGAAACATTAGTCCTTTAGAAACAGCTCCCCATCCATGCACGTGAATACCTATGTCAAAATTTTAGTTTCCATTAGAGAAATAGTTTTCCCTGAGAAAACTCTATGGATAAAAAGAAAATTGTCAGGCTTCCTATGAACATTTTTGATTTTTATGCAGTTGTTGACAATGAGGCCTGCCTTTTATTGAGAATTAATGGGGTTAAAATAATAAAAATAACAATAATAAATTTAAAAGTTGCTTGTGCTTTCTTAATATTGGTGTCTTCCTGAATTTATGACTGAAGAGTTTTCTGTTTCAATGGATCACAATTGACATAAACAGAAAGAGTGAAGCAGTCTTCATTTTGTTTATTCAACACATCTCTGATGTGGTCTTAACTATCACTTCTAGGAGTGACAAAGGGTTTCTCTTGATTGAATCTAAAGCGGCTGGTGGAAGTTTGTCTTCTTCTTCCACCTCAGTGTCATTCACTGAGGAATGCTGTAGGTGTAGAGAAGTCAAGCTTCCTTAATGTATGATATATATAATAAAAAGCATTGTACTTCATCAACACTCATGCCAGTCTTAATCACTTTTTGTACACTGAGCTTATATCAGTGCACAGGCAGTTGGGTAGCACATATCTGAGCTAGTATGAGCACACAGTAGAAGAACTCTTTCCAGAGCTACACAAATTGTAGGCTCCTATCCAGATCCAATTAATGCACATTTTTCAGGCTTCACAAATCTCCTGGGTACCCTGTTTACTCTGTTCATTTTCAGGAGTCAGCTGCACATGGCTTGATGCTGCGCTTAGATGTACAGGTTTTTTGCAATGTTTGGGCTTCATATCAGAAGTGTACTGCTTCTTAAAGGTCATCCTACTAAAATTGCCTGTCTGACTATAAGTAGGCATAATCCAGCATTCATTTGTTCTTTCACCCATAATCTTTTTAATTAGAAAAATACTGGGCCTCACTTGGTTCACATTTCACCACTAGCTACCTTGATGTTATAGTACTCCTTGTTACTTCATCAGTATCCTGCTAAGCCAGGCAAGGAAGTTTCTCTTTAAAATTACTCCTCCAAGCACAGTTTAGAGCTGCTATTATGTTATCAGAAAGTAGAAACAGAAAAAAATGTGCTTTCATTTCAGCTTCTTTGAAAAACTGTCCAAAAAAACAGAGTAGAATTTGTGAAACCACGGAGGTGAGTGACTGCAGACGTGATTTCAAAAGCACTGTCAGAAACATGATTGTACTACTCAAAAGTGGGAGTTTAACAAATTGTGGTGGGTTGACCCTGACATGATGCCAGATGGCTACCAAAGTCACTCTATCACTGCTCTTCTCAGCTGGACAGGGGAGAGAAGTTATAACAAAAATCTCATGGACTGGTATAAGGACAGGGAGAGATCATACAGCAGTTGCTGTCATGGGCAAAACATATTTGACTTGAAATTAGTTTAATTATTGCTAATCAAATCAAAGTAGGTTAATAAATAAAAATAAATCTTAAAACCCCTTTCTCCGACTCCTAGCTTTTTCCTGGGCACAACTTCTCTCCTGAATTCTCTCCCATCTCCTTCCACAGCAGCACAGGTGGATGCGCTGTGATCAGTTCATCTCACGTTGTCACTGCTGCTCTTTCCTTTGTAGCCCTTCTGCAACTGAAACCTTGCCATGCAAACCCAATACACAAATCAAAGTGATAGGATTGCTAGTGATTATTCCTGCTGTAATCATCTGTGTTAGGTGGACAAAAAGTGATTTTATTTTCACTTTCTAGTTAGATGTTCTATTTAGGCAATGCTCTGAGGAATTTCGATTCAGGCCAACAGCTTGTGTGCTGTGCAGTAATTGTGTTTCTCTTGTATGAACCAGTGTGTTGGTTGTCTTAAACTGCAGGACAACAAGGTTTTTCTTGCTTCTACACGACCTGTGATCACATAACAACTGCTGAGGAGAATGACTGATGACATGCTGCTGTAACAGAAATTACTGGAGACAGATCTCTCTGTGAAGCAGTACTTGAGGACAGTGTACTGTTCTTGAAGCTTTTAAATTAAACCTTGTGTAGTGCATGCTTCATGGGAACAGTGCTTATTTAAAAGAAACATTCACTCCCCAGAACAGCATAAGTAATTCATCTACAGGCTAGCAATGTTTTACCTGTTGTTCCTTTTAGACAGAAGATCAATAAATATGAGTAACTTGAAAACCTAACAACCTTTTGATATCCACTGCTGAAGAGAGTCGGAGAATTGACTTTGCGTTGGGAGAATCACAGGAGAAGTTGGTAGCTGCCTTCATTCATTACTGGTGTCAGTGGGCAGCAACTGGGGCAGACATACTTGGGAAATAATGGTGCTTTATACAACCATTCCCACCTTCAGTGTCCCTAGAATTTATGTAGTTCTTTTATGTCTGATAAGCTAGATAAGTTGTCCCAAACTGCTTCTCTGTTATGAATAAACAACTAGAATGCCTTTCGGCAATCAATACCTTTCCTCAGCACCAGATGAGAGACAAAATAGAACCTATTAAGGATGCATGCAAGTAAATTGGCAGCACATCTCTATACTTGTAAATCTGACCTTTCTAATCGCAATCGCAAGCACATCATTCCAGGGAAGCATCCATTTGTGTCATGGTTCTGTAAATTGATCTGCCTCTGGCATATTTGTTTCTTTATGAGGAACTGTGCTTTAAAAAGTATTATTGGGGATTACTGTTACTGTTCTCATTGGGATGCGCTAAATGTTATGTTTAACAGTTTTAAAATTTTGGTCTACAAAAGCAGCACTTCACTGTTATTCTGGAGTTGTGCTGGTAGTTCCTACAACTACATTTGTAAGATCCTGTGCAACATAATCACAGAAAACTAATTTTTAAAAAGTCTATTATCTTAGTATTTCATATTCTCTATCCTGTTATAATACTCATTATCATGGTGTGATAGGGATTGATTAATGTAAAATACAGTCAATTAGTATAAGATATTATATTCATTCTGACCTTTTTGGGGAACATTTGGGATATTATACTGTGCTGTAATTTTTCTTTTTAATATGCATTGAACTACTAATTCTTAATTGAAATGAGCGATGCACTGAGGAAAACAACAGTGTAACTAAAGTTTTAATAAACTAAAACTTTATTAAAAACTAAAAAAATTGTGGATATCAATTGTATTTCAGCCTCACTGGCAGCTCTCCTAACTCAGCAAGACTCCTAAGAAGAGACTAAATTTGCTCGTTCAATTACAAGCCTTGGACAAGAAAAGACACTCATTTATGATTGTGTGAGCAGTTAATTATTATTTCTTTGTTGCATATTTCCTCAGTGAGCTCCCAGGTGCAGTTTAGAAGTGAATAAGGCATCCTTGCTTCAGTGAATTCCACTGTAATTTTGCCACTGGCTTCACTGAGGAACTGTGTCACTGGTTTTCCCAGAAAAGCACAACTGTTAAATCTGATTAGTGAGATTTTACTTTGATTTTTGCTAAGATGCACACCTCCTAATGTGTATAAAGATTGTGGAAACTGGGCCTGGATTTTCACCTTAAATACAGTAATAGTGGTAATCTGCCTAACAGAAATGTATGATAATCAAAGTGATAATATTGCTGAAATTAAAGTGTGACACTGCTAAGTCAAATGTATAATCTGAAAACCATGAAGTACAGGCAGGAAGCATAATTCTCTGTGAAAATTACACCAATGAGGTTATTACTGATATTCATAGTTCAAAAAAGTTGCAAGAAACAATAAAAAAGGTTCAGAAAATCCTGAAAATTACTCATTTACATGAGTAAGTGACAGGATTAAGAACTTACTTTACTTTTTTTTCTTCCAGATGTAGTATATACAATACAATTACATATGCCGACATGAATGGTAAAAGGATTTGTGATAGGTAACTCCTAACAGACAAAAAGGTAGAAAACAGCATCCAGCACATTTAGAATAGCAACCACTTTTAATGATAGTGATAGTTAATGATAATTAATATCAGTGACAACACAATTACTTAATAAGGAATGATGCAGCACTAGTTTACATGAAATTTTGTTTTGGAAGACTGTGTTTATATGAACAGTAGGCTGTATTTAAAACAAACAATGAGTCTAGTATGTGAATTGCTAGAAAGCTTTTTGGTAAGCTGTAACTGAGCAAATAATATATGCAGTCTACTAAACTAGTTACTAAATTATCTGTTTAGGGGTTTTTTTTGGTTTCTGTAACACTTCCTACTTTTAAAATACAGAATTTTGCAAATGATTTCTCACCAAAAAAATTACGCTGTAAGCAATTTCAGTTCCTTCCTCCATCTTCCAAATTCTCTATACCTGTTGCATGTGGTGTCATAACTAATATCAAGTATAGAAGCAACTACTTTGATAATATTAATACATTTTATCCTTCCACTGACAGTTCAAAATGATTTTAATACCACCTTAAGCTGATGAAAATGGCTTCAATTTTAAAATGGTGTAAAAAAATCTACAAAAACCTCATAGAAAAATGTTTCTGAGGAGCTACATCATTTGTCCATCAAACTAGTTTTTGAAAATAAAAGTAGACACCAGAGGATTGCTTGGTAACACTTGTATATTCTTGGTTGCATTTGGATGAAAAGGAGGAATTATGTCAACTTGAAGGTTATGTGGGATTTTATTTGACAGAGAGGAAGAACTTCAGCTTTCTAACGTGCAAATTTGACACATTCCACTTTTAGAAAAGAAAAACACAAACAAAAATCAATACAATTCAGAAATCTAAATCAGACAACATTAGAATGGGATCTATTGTTCATCAACTCATTTTGAAGTAGATTGACACATTTTTCTGAAACTGTGCATATCATAAAGAAATATTAATAATCATGTCACAGCTTCAGGTAGTACAGAGCCTATCTAAATGAAATTCCAGCATAGATTTTTAAAAAAATCTATTACAAATATTTATATCACCTTTCCTTCTAGAAAGATAGTAAAATAACACTAAAGCCTAAGAAAAGAAGAGACCATAAAATTGTGGAGGGTGCTTGCTATTTGAGAATAGTTGTATTTTTTGCATTCTAAAATTTTATTTGTTTAGTATTATTATGATTATAGCTAGGCTTATTAAAATACTGTAATCCTTTGGGGGAATTTCTCTCAGAGATATCTATAATAAAAGAAAGTAGTATTACATATTCATTTCTACATATGAACACACTGAAATATAGCAAGAAGTACAGAAAAATAAAAATATTAAAGAGTCAAACTTCTCCTACACTTAATTTACACTATAGTTGTTCTCTACCAGTGAGCACTTGAAGAGGAAGAAAATAAGAAATTATTATCTCATCTTACATGTAAAATATTAGTGAATTTTGCTGAGCTTCTGAGGAGCAACAGCTAAAGAAGGAGTAAACTTAAGCGAAACTAAATAGATGGCCTACGGTAATGCTAGCCATGGCAAAGGAGTGAATTCTCTAATTAAAAGAAACCAGAGATAAGAGCAGTAAATTCTCGGGACTAGATGATATTAGTCTAAGAAATCACAGGAAAATGAGTAATGTCTCATCTTCTAAGGAGAGTATATGATTTTCTCTTAAAATATTTATCTCCTATCTCATACAACTTTCCCCAGTGAGCTTTGTTAAGCCCCGTGACTTTCTAATAGGCCCATCACTTGTTATTAGATGGTCTACTAATATCCCGTGTGCTCTTATAGCATTGGGAAAACTGCCTTTATTTTTCCTGAAAATTTTTCACACTGGAAGAGTAACATATGTTTTTGACCTACTCAGGGCAAGCCAAATCCTTTTGGTTTTTTCCCTAGGAGAAAGATATTTCTTCATGCATTTATATTTACAAGGCAACTTACAAGAGCAGCAGAAAGAACATCAGAACATCTGATGCAAGAGAAAAAGAAAAAGTAGTTAATAAGGGAGCAGATGAACCAGATAAATTTAATGGTCACCAAAGCATTGTTCCAAGTGGTCTTCGGAGCTCAGTAGAATCATGAAGTCCTTGAATAAGCCTATTCATATTAAATGTGAAATGTTATTTGTTGAAGTCACAGCCAAACAATGCACTCTACACAAAATTGCTGTGACTTTATTTATTTATTTATTTAGCTTGAGTTTTGTTTGAAGAGTAGTGAAGGTAGAACTAATATTTAAAAAGAATATTTTTCTTTGTTGCACATGAAGAGATTGCTGGGTGAAATCCTGCATACTGAGGTAAAAAGCAATTCTTCATGTGTACGGGACTCCATACAGAGTCTTGGAGTCTTGTCTCTACAGAGTCTTCTCTGTCCAGAGAAGGATACCCCACCCTGAATTCCTTCTGATGCTGACTGAGCATCTAGTGGGCTTTTTTATGTGGTCCACCTCAAAGAATGGTGAGAAGTCCAAAAATACCCTGATCTCATGAAGAATTTCTGAAAATAGCCATGGTTAGATTCAGCTCTCCTGTTTCCAGCTCTGCTGGTTTTATTTTTTATTTATAAATGTATTAATTTATTTTGTATGTCTTCTCTTCCATCCAAGTGGCTCTTTGTTTCTCTTCTTGAAAAGTTAATTTTCCCAATTTATTCTCTGGTGAAAGCTGCCTGTCTCCTTCCTGCAGACTAAAAGCTTTTCAATCTGCTTTGGAGAGATCACTTATTATATGACAATTACATTCAGTATGGACATGGCCTCACTCTTAGAGTGAAAATACTTGTTCTGTCACTGCCACAGCTGTTTTTCATGTTTTGCTGAGCTGTGATCATTCAGTGTAATACCTGAGGCATTATTTTAACCAAATTAAATTGGTTTGATTTGGGTCTTTTCTGACAATTTTTAAATGAAAGCTTGTGAATATTATGTGGACCAAAAATAAAAAAAAAGAAGAAAAGAAACCAAACCCTATAAAAAGTAAGTCTGTAAGAAATTTCTGTATTTTTTTCTACTTTTTTTTATTTTTGAGTAGATCGATTGAATAAATATGTTTTGATGAGTAGACATGGAAAGCTGAGGCCTGAAGAAATGAACTCATGACTGAAAAGAAAAACATAAGCTGTTTTCTGGACTTTATCTTTGAATTAGCATTAGACTAAAAGGAAAAAAACCCGAAAAACAAACCATCGATAAATGTGTCTAATGCTGTTTTTGCATAAAAAATTAACATTCATTAAAAATTCATCAATTGACTGAGATGTTTGATTCGATTAATATTTGAGATGCAACATGGACCTTCAATCTTACATCTACATCATAGCCATGTGGTGATGTTTTGAATGTGCCATGCGTTTTCTGTGCCAATATGGCAGATAATTTCACACAGTGAGATCACAGAAGTGAGTACTTACAAGGCAATTATAACTTAATACGAATTTTTTCTATTTACATTTTCAAAGAGATACATAGATATTAATAAGCAGATATACTTCATTATAACTTTATGAAGTTTTTCCACATTTTCCTGTTCCTCTGAACTTACAGCCATGTAACTCACAGTTTATACAAAATTTACTTTCATATTAATCTAGTCAATAGAATATCTTTCTTTCATTAGCAGCTGTGCATCCGAAGAAGCAAGTATCACACAATGCATACACCTTAAAAGCCATTAAAAGGAGAGTCCGGTATCTCCAAAATTGCAATTCATATTTTGTTTGCACTTACTATTAAAGCAACACACCAAAAAAGAAAATAAAAAAGCATTAGTAGATCAGCCTCTCTGTTTCTCTTTTGAAGTGTATAAGTTTTCTGATTTCTATTATAAAGTGTGGAAGGAAAAAGTAACACGAAGTACCACTAAACACTACCAGATCCCACAAACATTTAATTTTCTCAATGTATTGTTTTGAAATCCGGGACTGAAAAAAAAGTGAAAACATCAAATATTTACAAACCTAGAATTCTTGCAGGGTAAATTCCTCTATATAAGTTGAAACACTTAGCTTGATCATGTAAAAAGACATAGATGGAATAGAAATGGATTATCTGACTTACGAGATATCATGACATACCAGCAATTTGAAAAAAAAAAATCCTAACATTTATTTGAATAGGAAATGCCTTCACAGTGATTGTATAAGAACTTCTGGTATTCAGATACCACAGATTCCTTACCTTAAGCAAGTCATGTAGTGTGCTCCCCTTCTGCAAAACAAAATTATAATAGCTACTATTGAAGATGTATGTTTAAGGAGAAATATTGTCAACAATATCAGGCACTCAAATATTATACTTATGTATATGGCAAAACCATAAAATGTTATAGAGAATGTTGCTGTAAAATTCTGAACTGAAGTGTATCATGCAAGAAAACCTTCATATATATCATATTTCAGTAGTTCCCTCAGTTCCATCTCCTTTCTTCTCTAATCCTAAAACTTTTCTTCCTGCTCTCTGATGTTTTGAAGCCTATCCAAATAATAGTTGTTACATATCCACTAGAAGGAAATGAAGCTGTTGCCACTTATAATATAGTTTACTTCATCTGTTGAAAGTCCTGTAATATCATCACTGATACAGTGTAATGATGCAGTACCTCAGACATAAACTGGTCCATTAACTTTCAAATGATCTAAAATAGGAGGGCTAGGAATAGCATCTCATTTTAGATTCAGTCTTACTGGATTTTGTAATGTCGTTGTCTATCTGTGGGATGTTTAGGGTTGTATATAGGACTTTTGCCTGTGACTAGAATCCGCATGTACACTCGGAAAAGGTGAAAATTGAAACCAGTTTGGGAAAATTAGATCAGAAGGTGCCTATACACAGGGGATCTAAGCACTGATCTCTAGGATTGAAAGCAGCAAGCACATAGGCTATAGTCCAAATGCACAATGAGTTACACACAGGCACCATAATATTCATAAATTCAGAGTCGAATTTGACAGAAAAGAAAACATGGGAACATAAGTGCACAAGCATAAATAATTTCTTATAGGGTTGCTTAAAGGCAGTTGTTGGTAAGACAAGATTTTTATTATAAATGAAAAACCTTGTCTTTGGTCAGTCATTTGCTAATTCAGCAACTCTCCTTTTCATCAAATGGGACTGTATAACCAGGAATTAATCTGACAAAGTGCACACACACATCCCGACACCAAATCTGGAAAATTACCAAATTTTAATTTAAACAGTTTAAAGAAGGATGACTAAGGATAGATATCTCTGATAGCATTAGTAAGAGAAGGAGTCTGAAAGAGTATGCAACCATGTGTGAGAGACCATTTCACTTTCTCACACAAGTGAAATGAGGAGAATTGCGCCTGTCTTTGGTTAATGGTGAGCAGAAGCAAGGTCCCCTGTGTTGGGTTTGGACCTGCTTGCTTCCCTTCCTTTCTTCTTTTCCTCTACTTCTTTCTGCTGTTGCTGGGTGCAGACCCCATACTTACATTAAAAGCTTACATTGAATCTTGCAGAACCTTTTAAGATTTACATGTTTTAACAAAAAGAGGCTTTTATCCCAGAACCCCTATTTGGGGTAGTATCAGCAAAGACTAAAGGGTTGCTGTGAGTCCTGGCCTGTCAGGGGAGGAGTGGGAGGTTTCTTCTTCTGGGAATAAAAACAGAGGTTCTGGAGAGCCATTAGGTTGGAAATCCCACCCAGAGCAGGACCATCAAGTACTGGAAACTGTCCATAGCAGGAGATGGAATTATCATGTCTGGAAGGAGATCGCAGGATGATACATAGCCACCCTGCAATCATCAAAGTGTTTTGATCCCTGAGTTGTCATGGGTGCATCCATTTAGCACAGAAGCATTTGAGATTGATGATCATGTCAATCTGATCTTCATAGAACCATAAAATCGTAGAAGCACAGAAAATCCTGAGTTGGAAGGGGCCCATTAGGATAATCAAGTCCAACTCTTAGCTGTGTGTAGGACAACTACAAGAGTCATACTGTGTGCCTAAGAGCATTGTCCAAACACTTCTCGAACTCTCTCAGGCTGGTGCTGCGACCACTTCCCTGGGGAGACTGTTCCAGTACCCAACCACCCTCCGGGTGAAGAACCTTTTCCNCTTTTATCCCAGAACCCCTATTTGGGGTAGTATCAGCAAAGACTAAAGGGTTGCTGTGAGTCCTGGCCTGTCAGGGGAGGAGTGGGAGGTTTCTTCTTCTGGGAATAAAAACAGAGGTTCTGGAGAGCCATTAGGTTGGAAATCCCACCCAGAGCAGGACCATCAAGTACTGGAAACTGTCCATAGCAGGAGATGGAATTATCATGTCTGGAAGGAGATCGCAGGATGATACATAGCCACCCTGCAATCATCAAAGTGTTTTGATCCCTGAGTTGTCATGGGTGCATCCATTTAGCACAGAAGCATTTGAGATTGATGATCATGTCAATCTGATCTTCATAGAACCATAAAATCGTAGAAGCACAGAAAATCCTGAGTTGGAAGGGGCCCATTAGGATAATCAAGTCCAACTCTTAGCTGTGTGTAGGACAACTACAAGAGTCATACTGTGTGCCTAAGAGCATTGTCCAAACACTTCTCGAACTCTCTCAGGCTGGTGCTGCGACCACTTCCCTGGGGAGACTGTTCCAGTACCCAACCACCCTCCGGGTGAAGAACCTTTTCCTAATACCCAACCTAAACCTCCCGACATAGCTTCAGGCCATTCCCTTATGTGCTGGCACTGGTCACCACAGAGAAGAGATCAGTGCCTGCCCCACCATATCCACTTGTGTGAATGTCAAAGACCATGATGAGGTCAGTCTCCTCCAGGCTGAACAGACCGAGGGACCTCAGCCCCTCCTCACATGGTTTCCTCTCAAGGCCCTTCACCGTCTTTTTTGCCCCCCTTTGGACACCCTCTAACAGCTTAATATATTTCTTATACTTTGGCACCCAAAACTGCCCCCAGCACTCGAGGTGAGACCACCCCAGTGCAGAACAGAGCGGGACAATCCGGGACTTGCCTTGCTGGTGATGCTTTGCCTGCATCCGAGGTAAAGGGTGGCTCTCCTGGCTCCCAGGGCACTGCTGGCTCATGTTCAACTTGCCATCAACCAGGACCCCCAGATCCTTTTCCACAGTGCTGCTCTCCACTCTTGTTCCACTGTCTGAACACACAACCAGGGTTGCCTGTCACAGATGAAGAATCTGTCAATTGTCTTTTTTAAACATTATATGGTTGGTGATTGTGCAGCACTCTAATTCTTTCCAGAAGGCTACTGTAAGAGATGGCATCAAAAGCTTAACTACAGTTCCAAAGGTTTACATCGACTGGCTTCTCTTGTTTGTCTAGCTGGGCTACCTTGTCATAGAAGAAAATTGAAAAATTGAAAATTGAATTAAACAAGCTGCACTTTCCCCACATGCAGTCAAGTTGGCTGTGACCGCTTGCTGTTAGCAATCTTTTTTGCTAAAAGCTCCTGCCTAACTACCTCTTAGGCATGGCTGGGCAACCCTTCCTGTTTAGTCCTTGTATCTGTGGATGCGCTTCAGCCAGCATGGCTGTGAGTCACTGTATTGCCTGGGCACAAGCAGGGTACTCTGCATTGCATTCTGAATTGACTTTATTGAAAACAATACTGAATTTAATACTGAATAGACAATTACTGAATTTATTGTGTTTAAAATAATGAACAGTAATGATTTCTTGTTTAGATATTGCTGTTAGCCTGTCATGCTTTTTGCTAGGCTGCATAATGATGTATAATGGGATACAATATTGTAAACACATCTCAATATAACTATTGCAAAGTGGTAACTTTGAGAATTCAAAAGGTCAGAGCTCAAAACAAGTATTGTGGTTTTGCCATTGCATTACATTTTTACCTTTATGCTTGTAAGCTCTATGCTGCAGCATCTTACAAGTAGTGCATTTATTTAGGGAAACTCAAGGGAGAAGAGACATAATAATGATTAGCAAAAGAATTTCTTCTCAGGGGACATAATTAAAAGCCCATTGAACTTTCTAGACTCCGAAACTTGGCATCCTTCGAACTAAAGCTGTAACCAAAGGATGTTTGTATATTCCTGCAACATAGTAATATTATTACTTTGCATGAATAACTGTAGCTTGCTTAGCCTGACCTCTTTTGATCTTTATATTTCCAGTAAAATGGAACCATACTCATTTGCACAATTTGATGGCAATTCTCTGTAGTTTTACATCCAGTAAAGAGCCTGAGGAAAAGGAGGTAGCTGAGTCTCTCCTTCCTCTCATTTTGAAGAGCTGTCTTCTAAGAAAAGAGTGAGATTAGGACTCGTTGTAGTAAAAGCATCATAAATATCTCAGTACACACAGTCATAATTCAAATGGACAAAAGACAGCTGTAGTAAAAGTTACACATATTGTTATGTGTGCATATGTGTATGAGTCTATATGCATCTTTATATAGATGTAGACAGAATACTCAATCTTCCAAAAATCATTGGATTGTATAATGTTTTCTATAAGGTAGTCACAAGCAGTCAATTCTTTTCTATATGGTAGACAAGTGCAGCTACGCATATATTTTGCGATTCCTTATATATGTATCACTGGGAAGTGAATAAGAAATCTTCCTTTTACCATCTTCCCGATTTTCAGAAGTTATTCCATTAGGCAACTGAATTTTCAAAATGAGCCATCATTTTACTGTGGGATGTTCACTGAGCATTTCTGCTGTCATGCAGAATCACATCTATATAGGGTGAAGTAAGATTAGAAATTATATTTTGACCCCATAGAGTGTTTTTCATTTGGCAACACATAAGTCATGAATGGTGCTTTAAAGGAGTTAAAGAAATAGCTGCTGTAAAGCTCAGTGAAGTGTTGAATGCCACATGCTTGAAAAGAGTTCAATGTCATTTAGTGGTCTGTCACACAACTGAAATAAGACAGAGGTAAAAAATGTTATTTAAATAGCCTCTAAGCTTATTTATATCTGTTTCACTGAACCTCTGGGCTTCGGATGCACCACATTCAGCTGATATGCAATGAAAAATATTAAGGCTAACTGCACAGATTCCGTCAGAGTAGTTATGGCTTAAAGTGTTTAAATTTTCACCAACTTATTCTCCTTTCTTTGTTGTATGACTTTTCAGATAGCAGAATAGCTATTCTCAATGTGCTCCACATATTTTTTAAGCAGCTGCTTATAAAAACTTTTTTGTGCTTATTATATCTAGATTTGACTGCTCCTTGTTTAGAGTATGTCTCTTTTCTTCATGACCAGAAGAATGTCTTAAGATTGGGAAATATGATCTTTTTAGTTCCTCTTAGTTTTCTTTTTTGGCTTTATTTCTCATGTTCTATGTGGCTTGAATTAAAAGAATTTTTATGGTAATATGGCAAAATGAAGGAAAAAGCAAATATGGTGTTGAAATGCCACCTATATGGATGCTTCACTTTTTCAACACTTTCACAATCACTTAGAAGATTGAGAAATGCTGTTATACTCATTTAATACATAGGAGGCTGAAAATAAATAAGCAGAAGACCAAATCCAGAATGGTAATTAAGGTGTTATGACCTCCACTAATTTTATATAAAATTTAAAAACTTAGTGTTTGATCACTCAGTGTATGTGATTTATAGGGAAAAACAAGATACCTGTAGCTGTTATGTCTTATCCTGCCCATTTAACAAATGGGACATATTTGTCTTTTGAAAGTAAACCAGCTGGTTTTTCATTATTGCTGTGCAGAATGCAAAGAATAATTTAAAACTGAAAGGCAAAATCCTTACTAGGAAAATGTCTAGCTAGAAACTATTGCTAAATAACAATATGTATGTTCAGGACACTTCATAATTATGGAAAGTAAATAACTCCTGTAAATTGGAGATAGAAAAATTTCAGAAGGCTTCAGTAAGTAAAGGTGATGGGAAAGCATTTCTAAGAGTTCTACACCTGCATTTTAATACGAGGCAAACTGAAATCGGAAAGTTGTTGCAGAATGTAATCTTCCTGCTGAAGGATATTTCTTCAAGTTAGCTTGATTTTGTGTGCTATATAACAAGTATGCTTTTGTGTCTCCATGCTGTAATTCAAATGACTGCAACTTAAATTAGGTAGCCATATATAGCACTTTTTGTGAGGGAAAATAAACAAATTAACTCTTCCCAAGCTTTGTATCTGAAATCAATCCTTTCAATTTAACTAACATTGAAAGAAGAATTGATTTTGCAGATTTCTCCCTGAAGTATAATTGTGTCCCTCGTGTGTATTCTACTAGTAGAACTGTGTCTGGGTTCAGAGGCAAGGGGTTTTTTCAGACATGATACCTCTACTAAAGTGGCTCTTACTGAGCACAAATTAATGAAAAAGACTTGGAATTCAAAATTCCAAGAGATGCCTGCAGGTATTTTGCTGGACTGATGCTCATCCCCATCTGCATTAGCTCAGTTTTCTACCCAAGTATTAATTTAGTCTTTAAACCTAATGATAGCCAATGAGTTGGCTCGTAAGCAAATTCTGGCAATTTGGCTACTCAAACTTGTTGAGGCAGGACCAGATGGTGTACAACACTCTGAGAAATCTCCTTGTCCCACAAGGAAAGAACAAGTCTGGGGTAAATGTACTGATTAACAATGAGGATTGGATTGACATCAACTAGGCAGCTCAGGAGGCAAATCTAGAAGATAATGACAGAGCTAGGAGAGACATAACTGATCTGGCTTCATAGCCAAGGGATAGTTGGTCCTGAGAGATGTTAGCTCAGAGCACACTGAGGTGATGTTGTGGATGTCCTCAGAGAGGGCTGACCAAGTCTTTGGAGCAGATAGCACCTTGTCACTGTGGCAGGCTGAGCCTGGTCTCTTCATGCACAGACGCAGAAGGCTTTTCTAGCCAGCTACTGTTGTCCTTAGGCAGACAGCTGGGCTACTGTCTGAACTGAGCTTTTGTGATAGGTGTTCACAGAAAGCTGAACTTGTCACACAAAGTGTAGAAACTGGAAGAGTAGGTAAAAATAGAGACAGGATTTTTGCAGGGCACAAGAAGATGGCGTTGTCATACCAAGCACAGGATATGTGCAAAGTGCTGATAGCACTTCTTCACCATGGGGCTGGAGAAGGATCCCCACAACATGACCCAGCTTTATCAGGTAAGAGATATAAGAAGTGGAAGGATGAGTTTGTGCCTGAGATCAGCAATGCATGTCAAGGTATGCAGTCTGTGAATGCCTTTGTGTTCCTGAATGAGGCCTTTCTGGATGTCTAGACTTTACTGAGTGGGAAGTCCTGCAGGTTGTCAGCTTGATTAGGGATGAAGAAATCTTGGCTTTCTCAGGTCATCTTAGAGTATTTAAGAGTGTGTGGAATACCCGCTTTTCACCCCTGATTTACCCAGATAATGAACAGGAGAGCTGAGAGTCCCCAGACTTCTGTCTTTTTCGATCTCCGCTCAACCTAGAGCCTTCCACAAAAGCTCGCTTGATTTCTAAAGCTCTTCTGCTGATCTCGTTTTATAATCACTTGATCTACCTCACTTGACACTTAACTCAAGACTCATCAAAGGATCAGAGACCTTGTGACAGTCTCCATCAAAATAAGAATTCTTTTAAATTCTAATCAAAGCTGAGACATATTGAACCTTCCCTCACTTATCACTTATAAGAAAAAGGGATTAGCAGCATTTAGTCTCCAGGGTGACTGAACCACCATTTTTTTACAAGCTATGAACTCTGAAAGGAACAGAAAAAGTAAAAGGATTTTGAGTGCAGCAGGTAATTTGAAAAATGGGAGCAAAAATTAAGAGTTTCTACTTGTAAATTAGGGTACTTAAACCCCCTGTAATAAAAAACTAAAAAGAATTTCTTGAAAGACTTAATCAATTATTTTCAAATAAGATAACAGTTGATAGGAGCTGACTGTTTAGGGTTTTAAAGTTAATAACTGCTCAGGTTTCATTTGCTTAGGATTGCTTTTATAACTTAAAATTCATTTTCCCAGCTATGGGAACATTTTATATGATGAGTTCTGAACCTGTGCAAAAGTTATGTTTTATATAACCTGCTAGATAATTTCTAAGCTAACTAGAGATTTTAAAAGTGCTTTCAGCAAATTTGAAATACAACTTTTAAACTAAAATTTTGAAAAATTTTCTGTACAACTGGAGAAAAGACATATTTGAGGTGAATTCCTGAGTTTGTTTTAGATTTCATACACATCATTCCCAAGTTATTTCAAGAGTGATTTTTATTTATTTAACTACATTCATTGAAGTGTGTAAGTTCACTCTGTGTTTGCACTTATTTTGGAGTGATAGGGATCTGTCCTAGTAAATAAGCTGAAATCTGTCTATTCCAACTTCCACTTTTCTGCTACAGAAAACCTGAGTTCAGTTTAAAGACGACATTGAGGTTCTGAAGCATGTCAAGTTGTCGTGGGTTGGCCTAGGCCAGATGCCAGGCATTCACCAAAGCTGCTCACTCACCCCTCTCTGCAGCTGGACAGAGGAGAGAAAATTTAACGGAGGGTTCCTGGGTTGAAATTAAGGACCAAGAGAGAGATCACTCACCAAATACCATCATGGGTAAAACAGGCTCAACTTAGAGATAGGAAGTGAATTTTTTACTAATAAAATCAGAGCAGGATAATGAGAAGTAAAATGAGCCTTTAACAACACCTTCCCCCCACCCCTCCCTCTTTCCAGCTCTACCTCCTACCCCAGCGGCGCAAGGAGACCAGGAATGGGGGTTATGGTCAGTTCATCACCTGAGGCTTCCCCTGTTGCTCAGGGAGAGGAGTGGTTCTCCTCCTGCACCCTGGGGTCCCCCCATGAGAGACAGTTCTCCATGAACTTCTCTGACATGGCTCCATCTCACGAGCAACAGTTCCCTGTGACCTGCAGCATGTGAGTCTCTCCCATCNCTCTTTCCAGCTCTACCTCCTACCCCAGCGGCGCAAGGAGACCAGGAATGGGGGTTATGGTCAGTTCATCACCTGAGGCTTCCCCTGTTGCTCAGGGAGAGGAGTGGTTCTCCTCCTGCACCCTGGGGTCCCCCCATGAGAGACAGTTCTCCATGAACTTCTCTGACATGGCTCCATCTCACGAGCAACAGTTCCCTGTGACCTGCAGCATGTGAGTCTCTCCCATCGGCACACAGTCCTCCCAAAACTGCTGCAGCGTGGGTCACTCTTCCACGGGGTACAGTCCTCCAAGAACAGGCTGCTCCAGCCTGGGAGCAGGGGTCTCCACAGGTCTCCCATGGGCTTGCAGCCTCCTCTCAAGCATCCACTTGCTCCAGCGTGAATGTCTGCATCCCTGTGGATCTCTGTGGGCTGCAGGGGCACAGCTGCACCATAGTCTGCACCACGAGCTGCAGGGGAATCTTAGCTCCAGTGCCTGGACCTCTTCTTCACCACTGACTTTGGTGTCAGCATAGGTATTCCTCTCACGTTCTCACTCCACTCTTCTTTTATCCAAATTAAAACTGCCCACAACCTTTGATTTCTTCTTAAATACATTTTCACAGAGGCGTTACCATCATTTCTAATTGACCCAGCCTTGGCCAGCAGCATGTCCATCTTCAGAGACATCAGGGATTGGCTCTGCC
>VXAZ01000685.1:73158-232193 GCA_013399875.1 Gymnorhina tibicen | reverse complement strand
ACTGAACCACCATTTTTTTACAAGCTATGAACTCTGAAAGGAACAGAAAAAGTAAAAGGATTTTGAGTGCAGCAGGTAATTTGAAAAATGGGAGCAAAAATTAAGAGTTTCTACTTGTAAATTAGGGTACTTAAACCCCCTGTAATAAAAAACTAAAAAGAATTTCTTGAAAGACTTAATCAATTATTTTCAAATAAGATAACAGTTGATAGGAGCTGACTGTTTAGGGTTTTAAAGTTAATAACTGCTCAGGTTTCATTTGCTTAGGATTGCTTTTATAACTTAAAATTCATTTTCCCAGCTATGGGAACATTTTATATGATGAGTTCTGAACCTGTGCAAAAGTTATGTTTTATATAACCTGCTAGATAATTTCTAAGCTAACTAGAGATTTTAAAAGTGCTTTCAGCAAATTTGAAATACAACTTTTAAACTAAAATTTTGAAAAATTTTCTGTACAACTGGAGAAAAGACATATTTGAGGTGAATTCCTGAGTTTGTTTTAGATTTCATACACATCATTCCCAAGTTATTTCAAGAGTGATTTTTATTTATTTAACTACATTCATTGAAGTGTGTAAGTTCACTCTGTGTTTGCACTTATTTTGGAGTGATAGGGATCTGTCCTAGTAAATAAGCTGAAATCTGTCTATTCCAACTTCCACTTTTCTGCTACAGAAAACCTGAGTTCAGTTTAAAGACGACATTGAGGTTCTGAAGCATGTCAAGTTGTCGTGGGTTGGCCTAGGCCAGATGCCAGGCATTCACCAAAGCTGCTCACTCACCCCTCTCTGCAGCTGGACAGAGGAGAGAAAATTTAACGGAGGGTTCCTGGGTTGAAATTAAGGACCAAGAGAGAGATCACTCACCAAATACCATCATGGGTAAAACAGGCTCAACTTAGAGATAGGAAGTGAATTTTTTACTAATAAAATCAGAGCAGGATAATGAGAAGTAAAATGAGCCTTTAACAACACCTTCCCCCCACCCCTCCCTCTTTCCAGCTCTACCTCCTACCCCAGCGGCGCAAGGAGACCAGGAATGGGGGTTATGGTCAGTTCATCACCTGAGGCTTCCCCTGTTGCTCAGGGAGAGGAGTGGTTCTCCTCCTGCACCCTGGGGTCCCCCCATGAGAGACAGTTCTCCATGAACTTCTCTGACATGGCTCCATCTCACGAGCAACAGTTCCCTGTGACCTGCAGCATGTGAGTCTCTCCCATCGGCACACAGTCCTCCCAAAACTGCTGCAGCGTGGGTCACTCTTCCACGGGGTACAGTCCTCCAAGAACAGGCTGCTCCAGCCTGGGAGCAGGGGTCTCCACAGGTCTCCCATGGGCTTGCAGCCTCCTCTCAAGCATCCACTTGCTCCAGCGTGAATGTCTGCATCCCTGTGGATCTCTGTGGGCTGCAGGGGCACAGCTGCACCATAGTCTGCACCACGAGCTGCAGGGGAATCTTAGCTCCAGTGCCTGGACCTCTTCTTCACCACTGACTTTGGTGTCAGCATAGGTATTCCTCTCACGTTCTCACTCCACTCTTCTTTTATCCAAATTAAAACTGCCCACAACCTTTGATTTCTTCTTAAATACATTTTCACAGAGGCGTTACCATCATTTCTAATTGACCCAGCCTTGGCCAGCAGCATGTCCATCTTCAGAGACATCAGGGATTGGCTCTGCCAGACATGGTGGAAGCTTCCAGAAGCTTCTCAGAAAAGCCACTCCTGTAGTTCCCCAGCTACCAAAACCAGGCCATGCAAACCCAATACACCAGTGAAAGGCAACGAGGCTCATGAAAGGATCAGAAAACATGTCTTATGAGAAATGGCTGAGGGAGCTGGGGTTGTTTAGTCTTCAGAAAAGGAGGCTCAGGGGTGATCCCATCACCCTCTACAGCTCTCTAGAAGGAGGGTGTAGTGAAGTGGGAGTCATTCTCTCCTGCCATGCCTGCAGTGAGACGACAAGAGGAAATGGCTATATGCCATTGGCTATAACAGGGGAGACTTAAATTAGATATTAGAAAATAATTTTTTCACTGTCAGGGTGGTCAGGCATTGGAATAGGTTTCCCTGGGAAGTGCTGAAGTCCCTATCTCTGGAGATGCTTGAGGCATCTGGATATAGTGCTTGCGATGTTGTTTAGGGGTTACAGTGGCAGTCCTGAGTGGATGGCTTTAAGGGTGACCTTGAAAGTCTCTTCCAACCTTGGTAATTCTATGAGTCTGCACAGCAAAGTGTATACTACCATTGAATGCACACCTTCCAGTCCCTCCAGTGACCCATTTGTTTTGCTGGTTACCCCTTTCGTTTGTCCATTCTAAGAGTCGAGCTGTACGAACTTAAGACAGTGAATGATACCAAGCAGATACACAGAGAAGGAAATACTAGCCACACTGTGGCTGGATACCACATGCCCACCAAGGCACTCCATCACTCCCCTTCTCAGTAGGATGAGGAGGGGAGAAAATAAGATGGGAAAAAAAAATCACTTAATCCTGGGATAGGCTCACACATACCAGTAAATTATAGGCATTTAGGATAAGATATTTAGCAAGGTATAGTGTGGGTTTTTCCCTTTCAAATGTAGACTCATCTAAATTGAAGAATGAGACTTTATTTCTAAGCTCCTTAATCACATTTTAAATAGCCATAAAAATTTATAGTAGGATTCAAATTTAAAGCCTGTTCATAAACACAGCCTATGAATTAAATATGTAATTAATAAACTGTCAGACACAAACTGTAGATTTTTATTTTAACTACCAGGGAGATAATAAATCATTCTGAAATAATGTTGACAATCCTGTGTTCAACCGGTACATTCTGCTGTATATAATGCCTTCTGAAGTGGGTATTTGTTGTAGTATGTACAGGACTTCTTATGGCAGTAAGTGCTGGACTGTGTACTGGGGAGAAGCCAGAAACTTTGCTATGCAGTAATTTTTATCTTTTTCTTGCACTCAGGCATTACAAGGATTTTTGAAGAGCATGTAGCCAGACCAGCCCCAGAAAATCAAAACATTTTCCCTTTAATGACATAAACCAAATAGAATAAAGTAGCATTTGTGGCCGTAAGGAGACCACAGATCTCAGGTGTATTACTGACTTACATACAAAATCTTGGGGACATGCCTAGCTATTAGCATAATTAATTAGTTTTCCCACTAATTTTCAGTGTTCTTTACCTTTATCCATAGATCATCCATCAAGATAATGATTGTTATTCAGGTGTATTTTTTTATTAGTATAATGTAAATACAATTCTCTCAGATGTAGATTAATATTCTGAATGGTATCTTTAGGAGTTTTTCCACGTGTGGTTCATGTTAAACATACTTTAGATTTCCTAGATTTTTCAATGTTCCTGTGAGTCCTAATTACATAGCAAAGGTGGAAAACTTATACACATATATCCTCCATACTCATTGTATTTCTAAGTACTTGGTATCACAATTACTACTATGAAATAATTTTATATGCTTGATTTTTCCTATTTCCCGGTTACAAAACTCTGCAAGATTCATTAAGATGGAAGTTATGGAAGAATGTTCATTTATTTCTCATATTTCTCCACAACAGAAAGAATTATGTTCTCCCAAAATTATTTTGAATAACTAGGTAGAAGTTCTGCAGAAATTTACAGTGTTTGAGTGAAAGACTTGAAAAGTGAACATTAGTAGTGGAAACAATTGAAAGGTATGTGGAAGCTTTAGTCATTTAAAAAGTGATTCAGCTTTCCATCCTGTAGGAGAAGTGAATCAAAAAAAACTCTATGCCTACTTTCCAAGCAGAAACTGAAATTCTGGGCACCTGCTGTCAGGCATAAAGCTCATGGTGACAATCACAATGTGAAACCCAGATTTTGTTTCTTCTTTGTTAAATTTGCAGATGTGTTGCTGTATATGTGTCTGACACTACTTTTGCTTGAGCTGCTTTTGGGTCTACATTATAGAGCTATATAGGATTTCAAGTTTTTAAGCATAGTTTTCAAATGGGTACCTGTGAAACAACCCAAAATTCTAAGGTGACATGACAGTTACATTTGTTATATTTTCCTGGAAACAAATGGAACATAACCGTGGAGACCCACGCACAACTTAAGACATTTTTTTTCACTCTTTCACTTCAATTGTTTACATTTAAAGATAGTTTTCTTTAAGTAACTGGATTTTCCTGAATATCTTATGCTAATATTGTACATTGTACTCCAATGTATAGTAGCAATAGTTATACTGAAATCTTGTAATTTGTTGTGAAGTATGCTTGACACTTTATTTCAAAAGTCTTCTAGTGCCTTTGTTTTATAGCTAGATTTTAATCTTTGACTAGAACATACTTGTCTATATTTGTTCTGGGCCCCTCTAGCTACATTTCTCGTTTTTATTAATGCATCCCTTTAAGTACAGTGTTTGACATCAAAGTAGAAATGTGAAAAGGAAGGAGGTCACACATGACAAAGGTATGTAAAGTTGTAAGACTATTTTCAGAACACCACACGAACTCACTCTGGTATGTGGGGAGTTTGCATGGCATAGTTTGCCTTTGTTTGCAAGTACCAATTCTGACTTTTTCTCCTTACTGACAAAGTTAGTCACACTAATTTTCTTACATGAACTTCATTTCCATAAATGGAAAACTTGGTTTAGATTTCATCTTTTTACTTTCTTCCAAGACCTCAAATCATCTCACAGGATGACATCATCAGACTAAATGGTCATTCTGACATATTTCCCAGTCATACCTCCTTAGCAGTTCAAATGCATTTGAAAGAACTAGATTATCATTTTGTTGTCCTACAGCTCTTGACAGCCTTTAAAAATGCACTGTGATAGGCATCTTTTCCATGGATATGCAAGCATAGGCACATCTGTCACTTGATGCCCTTATTTTTCCCATTACTCATTCCTGAACTAGAGCTCCTTGATTCATATGAAACCCCATATCTTGTACATAGACTTCTTGACTTTTTGCTGTCAGATATTGAATAACTAAATACTGATAGAGAGAAAGAGTTCACCAAGAATAGTGTTGTTCATCTTCCTTAGGCATGTTCAGGAAAATCTCTCACTGGTTTCAGTTGCTGGAAAATGGAAAGTTAAATTCCTTATGAAAATTAGATTCTTTATGAAAAATGGAATGAAAGTGATATTGTGTGGGTTTTATTGTTCCTTGATGTGCTTTTATTTCAGATCTCAACTCTAGAAACTTTGATAGGCTTGGAAGTAGAGTCTAGCTGAACAGGTCTTATGACTGACATTTAATTAACAGATTTGTCGATATGGATTTCAGAGTACATTTCTATGTTCCGTTCCCTACACAGGAAGCTTGCTAAAGGTGCCAACAAATTAACTGACCCATAGGAATACTTGATTTTACTCACCGGAACGAACCCAGGCAGCAGATTTTAACACTTTAACAGGCCAGACATTTACTTGATTCTTGACTCTCATATAGGGCTGTTTCAAAATAGATGAGCACAGTATGATACCCTAAGTGGAGTAGACCATGTTGCTGCTACTAGAAAAAAGAAATGTTAGAGGATTTAGGTTTTCAGGACATTTCATTTCTGTGTGTTGTCCTTGTTGCTAAAGTCACACTGGATTAAGTTTCTTTTATTTGCTAGGAGGAAGTATGTATGTGTAGAGTCTGTAACATTCATTTTCCAGGCTAGTGGGAGGCACAGGCAGTCACAAACTCTTTAGCTTTTAGGCTAAGCCTATACAATTCAGAATTATGGAAACTGCAGCTGCGTTTATTAAGTCTTTAAAGCCTATGGGACAAATCCAGCCTGGGAGAAGAATCAGCTGAATATTCTCCCTTTTACAGAAAGTACATTATGGCATCTAAATGCTATACCTTTCACTTGGAGCCAAACCTTAACACCTATATCCTTGTGAAAGGATGAGTTGGTAGGCATCTTCTTTGAATGAATTTTCTTCAATACGAAGCAATTTCCTGAAGTGTCATCTGCCTTGTGTATTTTGGGCTTCCATACTTTTCAAAATTGTGTCTGTAATTTGCTCATTTAGCTCAGCCTTCATCCTTTATTTCTGTGGCGTCTACCAACTGGCTTTGGATCTTTGTCTTTGCATTGACAAAAAAAATGTCCTCAAATGAGGCACGTGCTTTCAAAGGGAAATTAAGTACATCACCTAGTTTGAAATGTGAAAGCCATGTTGTGCTGGTTCTTCACTGTCATTGTGTAAAGATGTAGCATCTGGGGCATAAGAAAAATTCAGGAGAGATGCCGCAACAGAAAGTGTCAGAACAACTCAATCCTTGTTCTCTTGCTCTGCCTGGCAAATTTGTATAAAGTAGAGGTTTAAATAGGAAAAACTTTAAATTGTGGAACTCTTGAAGTGATACATTGTATTTCTCTTGAAAGCTTTTGCATGTACAGGCAATTGGAAATTACACTCTCAAACATGAGAACAACTGTAATAACTGTCAAGTGTCAGTGAAGTAGACATGTAAACAGAAGAAATGTCACAGTCCATCAGCTTTTCCTTACTTCTTCAATTCGCCTTCCTTTGCTTAGTGACCTAGGCATATACAAAGACTCTGTGCGTCAGTTCTGCACTTTATCTGCTGCAGAAAAATGCTGGTACATCTGATTTGCACCTTTCCTTCTGTACAGCTCCTGCCTAGCATTCAAATTGGATTTTCATTTTAAAACTTAAGAATAATCTGTCCTTGAGAAATGATTGTGGTAAAAAAATGATGCCTTGGTATTTCAGATTTATTCTCCTTCAGCACTTTCTATAGTGAGTCTGCTCACTGCACGTCCAAACCCAAAAGCTTTTTAGCTGTTGTGCAGGCAAACTCAATTTGGTACCTGAAAGTAATGCTAGGGGCTTGATTACCCGTCTCCACCAATTTTATCAATGGAAAATGTGATTTTTAGTGACACTTTAACACTGTAACACTAGAGAGAGATCAGAGGCACTCTTGCATTTCAAATATCTGAGAAAAACAGGAAAGTAAGTCGCACCAGAAACAGAGGCCATACATACCCAGCCTAGATTTATGGGGACAATGGATTGCTTTGCTTCATACAATAGCGAGGATTGCAGAACTGTACTTTTAGCATAGGAAAATTACAAGAGGGGGTTGAGTCAAAGTTATTTGTCAGGAATAGAGTTCAACTTAAAAACAAAGGCAATAGACATATAACTGCGTTGTTCTAATCAGTAAGTAAACTGAGAAAGTACATTTTTTGGGTACTTAACCTTCTCCTACAACATTCTGATTTGTTTTCATTGGATGTTTTACTCCACCCTTTGAGAAACAGTCAACAGCAGCCTTTCCCTAAGGATCTGCACTGGGAGAGAGAAAAGAGTTAATCCCATGTTTTCTGAAGATTAAAAGATAAGACATATTTCTACCGTGTGTTTAGTGCTTATTCTCATTAAAAGGAATAAAAGAAAATTTCAGCTCTTCTGCAGAAGATACTGATAGTCTCCCACTGCTATTCCACCAGAGTCTGAACTCCTGGCTAAGCATTTTAGACTCCTGGAGAGCCCATTTGTTTCAATTCCAATTTCTGACAGTCTATTAGAGACAGTGAGGTGTTATTCATTTCTCTTCTAACAGTGAAGAAAAGGAAGAGTTTCATCAGCAAACTAAGCAAATATAAATTTTCTTATTATATATAGAATGTGTATACTGAACATCTATAAATAGTGAAGCAGCTAGTTAGCTAGGGACTAGGGAGGGGATAATCTTTAAAAATAAGGGAGGACAGGCCCCTAAGAGAAATATAATACTGCTTGTTTTTAAAGCATGACAAGTTCTTTTGGTGCTTCAGAGTTATAGAAAGACCTGAAAATAAGTTGCAATTATTTTTCATATGATTCCTATTGCAGGGCTATGGACTTTTTGTGTTCTTTCTCTTTGTAAATACTATGCAATAGACAAGAAAGAAGATAGACTCTCTCAGAATTCAAAGGTTTAATCCTTAGATTAAGACAGTCGCATTTTAATTTTCTTGTTCTGTTCATAGATCAGATATTGTGAAGAAATGTCTTATAACTGTATGAGAATAACTCATCATTTTAAATAGTCTTACCTATGGGTCAGGAGAAAGATGGTAGAAAACGAAGGGATATTTTCACTTATTTGAAGCCAGTTATAAGGAATCACAGAAATATGAGGGAAGATGAAATTTTATTAAATAAAAATTCAAATGTAAAGTACAAGATAGAGCAATGTTATGCAATTCTTTTCAGAATTAAAATAAATTCCATTTTTCTAGTGTAATAAAAATTACATGTTTCTCTATATTTATCTTTATGCTCCTGTATTTTTTTCGACCCAGAGAAGAGACCATTAGCTTAAGAATGAGTGTGAGGGTGGCTGGGTTCGGTTAGAATTTCTTCTAACCAAAATTCAATATATTTTGTTTTGTCAATACATTTCCTCAGAAAAAATAATAAAAAGAAAAAATAATGTGTTGGGCAATGCAAGTTGTGTAGAATTTGGGAAGGAACTGCTGAGACTTCCTGATGCCAAGCACTCTAATGAGGGCGAGGCCTTTAAATTAAAGAAAAATCTGTTTCATTTCTTTATCAACCGAGTAAGTATTAGGTAATTTTTGACATAAAGAATGCTTAAAAGTACTGGTTCAGACAGAATAGATTTATGCAATGCAGATATATATATTAGCTGTTCCCCTACTTACTGTGTATTTGCCAAGGTGGATCCTTGTTTTTTGTTAACACATGACTTTCCAAATTGCCATGCATTTTGTGCCTAGAAACAATTATTCCAATCTGTTGGAGGCTTATTTTTTTTACTCTGCACTTCAGTTTGTCTGTCTTTGAAAAAGCTCTATTTTCCCAGCTGGAATTCTTCTATGTGCTGCTCTCGGAAGTTTCAACACCATCCCCTCAAAGCAGTTTCAGCAAATCTTCCCTCCTTCCAAAGATCTGTTTTGGATTACTCTTCTAAAAGAAACATAACAGAGGCCACACAAATAAAACACTCTGTAACCCATAATGGTGCATCTCTTATTTCAAAGTGGACAATGAAACCATTGTTTTAAACAAAGTCAGTAAAAAGTCACATTTCTCTTGAAAGTCTGAGAAGCTGTGTAAGTAGTGCCAAGAATCATATGAAATTGTATGGAGGAGCTTTTTCTCCATAATTTTGGAAAAAATTTCATTTACTGAGTTCTAATTTCTAACTTTGAAAGACAGAAAGAAAACAATTCCTTCAAAATGAAACTTGAAAAACTAAGAATAAGGTTTATCTCCTTGTAAAGTTTTCCAGCCCTCAGCTGAAGAACCCATTCTCTTTAGTAGCACCTTTAGGAATATTAAGAAATCAGGAAGTCTGAAATATGCTTAGATGTATTATTAACATGTCTGTTTATTTCCTAGAAATTGTTTAACTGTTATGGCTTACTGATTCAATTTCATTTCATAATAAAAGCATCTCTTGTGGATATGAAGCTGAACATTCTCACATCTTATTAATTTCAGGTAGAACATTATGTATAGGTACTAAATTATTTTCTTTCCTCTCTTCCCCGCGTTGTACTTTCCCTGGAGAAATCCACTCTACAGGGCATTTAAACAATGAGGAAGACACAGAGGTAGCCCCAAGAGTATTATGTAGCAGATTGTCTGAGTTTGATTAGATTGGGGTGAGCTGTGAGCATGAAAAAAACATGCTGATATTGTCAGAATGGCAACAAGATGCTTTAAAAAGTGCTTACTTCAAGTTGCCTTGCTGTTACACAGTTGCCTCTGTAGAGCAGTCTGAGAGCGTACTGGGCCAGGTTTTGAATTTTATTCAGTTGGGATGAAATTTTCTGTGTTGGTCTCATACCATTTCAAATTAATTTTGGGAAGAGATGTAGTTTATTTTTCTTCATTGAAACATCCTCTTGCAGTCAAATGAAGCTTGCTTAGCTGCTCTTGGAAGATTGTTGTTGTCCTCCTTGCACTGCTGAAACTCTTCATTCTCTTCTGAGGTCTTCAGTTTTTAATTACAATACTATACTGACCTTACAAGTGAAAATGAAAATTCATGCTTCTACTCTCAAAAACTCTAAAGTCTGTACATAAGCCCCACAACAGCAAAATTTTATAAAATGTGGCATCAATAACTAAACATGTCAGTATATGCTGCTGCTTAATTTTGAACAAACAGGATAGATCTTGTCACAATTATTCTTCTTTTATGCTGAAAAGAGAGGAGAAATCAGGTTTGACTGCAACAGACCAATCTATTCCCATTATGGAGAATTTCTTGCCAAATAGATGGTCCAACAGCAGTAATTATATCTCTAGAATATGTTTTAATAATATTTGAATGATCCCATATTACAAAATCTGCTGTTGTCAGAAGAGAACAACAGGCGCATGCTGGATCTATGGACCAAGGACCTTCATGTGCCTACACTTAACCTCAGATCACCAAATATGGGTATAAATTTCATTCAATCTGGCTAACTGAAAAGTCAAATTTTAATACATTCTTAATGGGCCCCACCAAGAGGAAAAGCAGGAGGTGGTTCTCTGATGGCCAGCACTAGAGGAATGGAACAGCATTCTGCTCTGATTTTTCTGTATAATGATTTAGTGTTTGTCACAAAAATGTCATAGAATATAATTTTATAGGTAATTTTGGGGAAAAATATTCAGCATGTTCAGTCTCTACATTGCTCTGTCTCTGTGTTATGCAGTAAAAGACATTTAAGAAGTGCCTGAACATATTTAAGTGTTTCACAAGGTGCTGCCTTGTGACCCAGTGCTGTACATGCTGTCATCACTCTCCCTGGCACTGTGTGCGTCTAAGGAAACAATCATACAGAATTAGTTGCTTTTTCTCATCCTTATTCCTCCAGCAACCTGGAGCTGACTAGTTTGAATCAAATACAACAGGGTAGAGGCCTCAAAGATTGGAATTTCTACAGGTTTTGTTGAAGTCAATGGTTAGTAGAGGGAAGAGTCCCAGACCAATGTTCCATGGAGGCAAAGGTGATGTCTGAGCCTTGTGGGCACCTGCTTTGCTGGTCACAGCACCTGTTCAGGTAAGGTGAGATACACAATTTGTAATCTTCAGACCTGTGGGAGGAAATACTGGACACATGGAAAGGGAAGAGAAAAGAGGACAAGTACCGGAAGGGCTGTAGTTGCAGCAGGTTTTAGCTGAGAGATGGGTTTTCTACAGGAAGGGAAGCAAGCAAGCAAGACTTCCATCAAATGGAAGTCTGGCTAAAGAGCTTTTACTGTGTTTTTTCTCCGTATACTGAATTTCTCTTTTATTTTGTACTTTACATTTTTAAGAGTGTGAAACTGATTAAAATAAAAATTTACAACCCTGAAGTTTTTTAAAAGGATTTGGAATAATTATTTGCACAGAAGACAGAAGAATTGCTTCAGCTGCTTCTATAATGGTCTAGTTTTGTCTGTATGCATTCAAGTTTCCCTTCATTTCTCTTCCCATCCAGCCCCCAAAGTACAGAAAATGCTTTCTGATATTTTGTTTTTAGTCCTACATCTTCACTTGCAGTCTTGTGAGTCTGTCTGTGAGAACTAGCTAAAACCTGTAAAAACTTGAAACCAGTTAGCAGATACATTGGAGCAATAAATAATTCACTTCTGGGATTGGCATGACATCATGCTGGTGGCATGAGGGAAAGTCTGGCTCTTATGGGAAGAGAAAACCATTTAGTTTTCTAGACCTCAGCAATGGCAAGCTAGCACTACCTGTTTTATGAACCTCGTGGGAATAGCCCATGTGACTGTGATTTCTCTTTGGACCTACCCACTGGGGGACAAGCAGAAGCATTTTTTCATGTAGATCTTTTATTTCACATAGATATTTTATCCTGTGCCTTTGGACCATCTCAGAAATACAAGATAGATTTACACGCAACTGTTCTTCTGAAGCTGTTGATCATCTGGGTTTGACTTCCACATCCAGAAATAGTGGGACACAAGCTCCTGAAACCATGCAGTTAACTTGTGTGTTTTACACAATTGTGCAAGTGACATTCTCTTAGATAGCAAGTTAAAGTATTTAAATATTTCTATAGAAATTGATTACTGAATTTTTTTTAGGCCAATGAGAGGAGGATTAGTGCCTCTTGCCACATAAATTGACAGGTACAAGGTTGGTCTATATATCAGTGAGTGAGGTCTTCTCTGTAAGATAACTCTTCACGTTTGGTTCACTGTGATGTGAAACAAATCTCCTAGACTACCTGGACAACTTTCCAGCCCCTAAGAACATCAGCATGCCATCATGGGGAATCCAGTGCTGGCAACGGGTTTTACAGACTGTTCCCAAACCAGGATCCTAATCAGACCCTACCCTGCTGAAATAGTCCTGCTGATCACCTGTCCACTTTCAGGTCTGCTATTCACAGCTGTGCCTCATTTACATAATTAATAATATCACATCAGAGTTGCCTTTTTCTGAGTAGGTTAAATGTTCCATACAAAGAAGATATGTAGAAAGCCAAAACAATATAAGCTCAACCTACTCTAATTATCTATTTAGACATATGCAGGTTTGAAGCATTCCATGTGGAAAATACTTCTAGAGATGGGGAAATTTTGTGCCTCTTTCCACTGTACAATAAACCAGGTCAATGCAGAGTAATGCTGTTCTTGTTTGGATGGTAGTCGAAAGATCTATATGCAAGGAACAGAATATTAGACAGTGATTTGTCTTAATGGACCCTACAATAACTTTAGCCACCTGGCTATTGAAATAATTTTCAGACTCCTCTCGAGCTCATCAGTCTTCAATGTCTGCCCTTCATTTTATTTTCATTTGATTCCTACTGCATTAAAAACTGAAAAACAAAAGTTCCCTTTAAATATAACGATTTTCCAAGAGAAAATTTATTCTGACAGCAGTTAAGAATTATTGGCACATCCATAGGTTGTTAAGAATCCTTTCTGGGTAGCTGTTCGTCAAGCAATTCTTTCTTTCACCTATTCATGTAGAGTTTCACTGTTTGAAAATTTGGGGGGAAGGGCAGTTATTTCATATTATCTTTATTATGACTAGCTTAAGTGCTTGGCAACTTCCCTATCAATTCAAGATCAGTTTGATTTTTTTTATTTTTATGGCATTTGTAGGAAAATCAAAACAAAACATGAGAACAAAATCATTGATTTGACCCAAAATTTAGAATCTCTTTAGCAGAGAGAGATGGCAAAAAAATCTAAAAACTGAAAATGCAACTATGATGTATGAATGCAATATTTTACTAGTTTCTGTGTCTGTGTTTTGTGGAAGTGGTGTTAGAAGAGCAAGTGAAAACTCCTTTCTCCTGTAGGAGAATATTCTCAATAGTAATGAGAAAATTTAATGTAATTTTCTGGTTTTATGTTTAACTCATGATGCAGGATGAAGTGAAGTTAGTATTAGCCATCATTCAATAGAAAAATATTAGTGAAGTGTAAAACAAAATACGCGGATAACTGTATGTGTAGATATTTGGACTGGCAGATAAAATTGCTAACTACTTGAGAATTCTGCATGTGGGCCTGCATGTGCAGATCGATTGCATTATTTCAGACTTTTCTAAGGATTTTTAATGAGCTGTTGTATGGAAAGGAAATTCACTGTACATAATACACTTGAGATGAGCCTAATTTCTAGTGAAGCACAAAGGTTGTAATAGTAGCTATTGTTGCATTCCAGTGACAAGGTATGAATACCTTGTCAACTTCATGACAACAGTGAGGTCACTTCCATGTGATAGGATAGGAGTCAGATTCCTCTGCACACCACATCATCCAGAACAGGGAATGTCTCATATCATACAAACAAACTTTTACGAGCCGTGTAGTTTTCATATCAAACAAAGGACAATGGCAGTGGCATGTGATGAGGCTCTGATCGCCAGGTTAATCTTGTGAAGAATTTAATAAAGGAAGAGTAGAATTTCAATGCAGAAAAAGTCAGGAAAAATGAAGCAAATGAGAGACTTTAAGAACAGATATACAAAGTCAAATTGAAGGCCCCCCTGTCCCATCATTCCAATCCTAGTGATAAGTAAAAATAATTGTTCAAAAAGAATATAGATTCTGAACAATTATATACAATGTTTCCTTGATATATTTGCCCAGCCTCCAAGAAGATGCAAATTGGGAAGACTATGAGTTGCAGATATTCCTTATTTTTTTAGCAACCCACAGTGGATTTCTTTTCAGTAACCTTTTCAGTCCTGCTTTGGAGCAGAGCAAACCTATGATCCCCCGTAAGATCTGGTGAGAAGGCTTTCACGGCTTGGATTGTTTTCCTTTTCTGGAAACAACCACTTCCTTTGTTTCCTTTGTACCAGTTAAGTACAAATTGTGTATATTGGCTCCTAGTTAGGCTTTATGAAGTTACACCAGGATTTTGGCTAGATGAGTATACAGAGATTTCAGAACATAAGACATTTATTATTACCTTATGTTATGCATTAAAATAATTCAGACATTAAAAATCATGTATGATGTGGAAATATTTGCCATTATCAACACTATCTTCCAAATCCCCTCTATCCCATACTTTGCAGACTTTGTTTATTTGAGAAGTTAGGTGAAGGACTTGATGCAAAATTTTTTGTTTGCAGCATGCTGCTCTAGACAAAATCATTGTTCAGTACTTGTAAGAGACATAATTACTTTTTTCTCAACAGAATATTTATAAAAACTACAAAGGCAGGTAGAAAAGCCCACCTGATCACAGTAATTCAAACCCTAAGCAGCTACATAACCTGACAGTTTTCTTTGATACTAAATAACTTAAATTCAATTGGTTTATTTACAGCTAACTGCTGTAGATTAAATAAGATACTTCAAATGTTAAGACATTGCTCCAGAATATGTATCCCTTAATGAGACAAATTTGCTATCTTCCTGTAGAGCCAGATAGGGTAGATGCAGAGAGATGAAATACATGCAAAGCTACGCTCTGGGTCAGAAGCAAGACGTTGCTGTTTTCCAGCAAGGAACCTTAATTGCTTTTCTCCTTTTTATTGTTCTTTCAGTCATTCTTGATAAATCCTCTTTTCCAGACTTCTTGATGATTCTTGCTGATTTATCCTCTTCGTTTTCTTACCTCAGCTTTCTCTTAATCCTGCATCAGTAGTTGACTACTGGCTGCAAAAGGGGCATGACCAAGGTATTTCTTAACTGATCATTTAGAAAGATTAAAAACATTTCCCAAGCTCAATAAGTGGCAAGATGAATGACCTCCCACCAGTCACATAAAACATATTGTTTTACTTACTTAACTCAATAACTAACTTAAACAAGTAAACTTCCAAATCCTGCCTCTGTGCTGCTCCCATTTTTGTCTGAGATTGAACACCCAGCTCCTCACTGCTTATCTTTTGGTTTTCATAGCACTGTTATTCAGATGGTGGAAAAAAAGAAGTACACTTAGAACTACATAGCTTTTCTGTGTTTCCAATCACACTGTGTCAAATTTATATGAAATAATAGTGTATCATCAAAATATTTATTTACAGATTTAGTATTTTAATAAAAAGCAGTAATAACTAATACAGCAAATTAAAAGTTCTATCACAAGGACATTATAAAAAAAGAAAATACTTTTAATCTATTGGAATATAACCCAGAGTTATATGCTAAAGTCAAAGCTCAAGTCTTGTTCATTTTTTTAAGTTATAGTAGAGATCCAGTCAGACAGTATACCATAGAAAGAGCCCCACACAGAATGCCAGTTCATTCCAGGAACTGCATGTTTTCTCCAGTCTCTGAGAGATCATTCAAAGACAAAAAAAAAGGAGATGAAATCTATGTTGAAATCATGCTTTTATGAAATACCATGATAAACTTCCTTTGAAAATATATATATAACATCAATATTCTTTAGTTTGAGTCCCCACTGATTAAAAAACTGAACCTCAGCAATATCATCCTTGTTCTGTAAACCTTAGAGTATACTTAATTAAAAACTCCTCATTAAATTCACTGTCTAAACCTATTTGTCAGTGAACTAGTTTTGCTTGTTTGTCAAAATTCCAGTCTCACAAATCTGTATCATTTTCTGCTAAGTAAGGACTATTCAGGTTAGTGCTTTTAATGATGGCTGTACTGAGATAACTTCCTGTGAAGTTCTCCAAATGTCAGAATTAATTTCTCTTATCAGTATATAAAATAAAAATCCAAAAGTAATTAAGATATACTGAGCATTTCTTTTTCACCACTCTCTGAAATCTCATGTAGAAAATGACTTCTTCTGCTGATCTATTGCTTCCTTGCAGAGAATAATGGGATATATATAGGATAGCCAGCAGTGAGCTCATTTATCAGAGAAGAAAAGTCTTGGTTTAGTTAGCACTGCTGAGCTTTGTCTACAATGAAAAGCTTAACCAGTGCTGACAGTGTTTGTGAGAAGTGTATGTAATAGAAATGGTGCTAAAAATAGTTCAGCTGCAAGAAAAGATGGGGTAAAATACATTGCACACATATCTAAGACTCCTTCTCAGTTTCCAAAGCAAGTAAATTTCGGTTCACGTACTCACTATATGAAGTGAGTCCTCATCATGAAGACTTTTTGAAGACTTACAGCTATTTTAAAAATACTGTATAAAATTTTGCAAAGAAATTGGTCTTATATCTTTCTTGATCACTAAGTAAGGTTTAGTGAAAAATTATATCCTGCCTGTTGTTTGAAAAAAGAATGGGAGACAAACCTTCCTTTTATCTGTTTTATTTTAAAAATTCAGGGTGAATTTTCTTACAAAATAATCTCTTTTACAGAAGTTTTTTTAAAACAGCAGAATGACTCTTTGCTGTCACATTTGCTCTTCTACTGGTCTTATACAGTTGTAAAGCCTCTGAAGAAAGAAATCTATCACATGTCATTGGAATTTACTCTCTTTTTTCTGAAAATGAAAAGCACTTTAGACATCGAAGAAGAAATACTGTAATATTTGCCCTAATATTCACTGAAAAAAAAAATGATTTGAGATTTCTTCTCTCTCGACAGGTATGTAAGTGTAAGTTTCATGCATTTGCATCTTGCTTACTTACATTCACCCTTAGGAAAAACAAAACCCATAAAAAACCCAACCCAACCCAAACTGGACCAAAAAAGCCATGGTCAAATATGCTAAAAATCTGGGCTGAATAAGGCTGAATACTCCAAAGCTGAAGGGCACAGCTGTGATGCATGATCTGTCGCCTGCATTGCTGTCTCTGTTGGCTGAGGAACATACTACAGTGGCACAGCAGGCTTGAGAAGGCAAGTATTGCAGGCTTAACCCCTTATTGTACAGACTGTATAGCCTGTGTCATCTTCTGCACTTGAAAGGGATGCAGGTGAAAACTTTGCCACTCCTGACATTAGGAATTGAATCCATTTAACAAGCATTTTTACTCAAATCACTATTTCTAAACAAAATTTTTAGCTCCTGGCCAGAAATTTGCATTTTTTCCTATCAGTCCTGTACATCCCTGAAATACTTGTGCAGATGAGTATGTGCAATTCTCTTCTAACCTTGGGTCTTAATCTGCCATTGTTCATTTTGAAAACTGAATTCACTGAAAACAGTTTGGTAAACCAATGACTCATGTACTATTTAGAATTCAAATGGTAAAAATCTGATCCTGCGTGTAATGCATGCTATATTAAAGTGCCTCTAAAAAGCTTTTATCATTTTCCTGTAATTCTAAGTAGAACTCTGCTTGCTTGCTTTTTGCAATTCAACTTGTTTGTTAGGCTTCCTGTGGGTTCACTCATTTTCAGTAATGCTGCTAACATAGCATTAACCAGTTCTGGGGTTTANTTCTTCTTTTTTTTTTTTTTTTTTTCCTATTCCAGTCCTAGTAAAATAAGTTCTGTATGGTTATTTATGCCAGGTTTGAAACAAAGATCAAGTAGTTTATCCACCAGCACTTCAGAAGAACTTTGCTTTATGGAGACTTTCTCCTCTCAGCATTTTGAAGTCATTAGATTTAAGACTCCTTTGAGAATCAGTGGCACAGTCTGGAGAGAGAAAAGGAATATAAAAGCAGCGGGAGGAACACTTCTCTTTTCAGAGGGGTGAGACCATGGCATTGGCTAATCTGGTGCTAAGAGCTTATTGATGTAGAAATGATGTTAGAGGCATGAGATGCCAATCACAAAGTGAGTGAACTTCAGAAGAATACAGAACAGATAACAGGTAAAAACAGCCTTTCAAGAGGGTGACTTCACAGTGATCAGAATCACAGCTGAGAATACAGGGAGAGCTTCCCAAATGAGGGATGATGTTTGACTGCTTAGCAAAGGCCTGAGGCAGCCAGCCCCAGGTGCCTAATGCAAACATTTTCTCTATGTGCATGCCTTTCACGGTGTTTTTAACAGAATTCTGCTGTGCCTTTCAATCCATGAAACAAAAGTTTTTCATTTATTGATGATCTTCCTTGGCTTTCCATCCTTGCAGTAGTGCATCTAACAGGAGGAAGTATATGTCTTGACTGTAAGATGAAAGAAATAAAGTTCCTGTAGGTTTGAAATTCACTACTCAGTCAATAATTGATCAACTCCCTGATCAATATTCTCATCACGTAAAAGGAAGATGCGCAGTTAAAAAAGTAGCAAGTTAGAAGAAGAATCCAATTTCAATCAGTTCAGTCCAGTCAGCTAGTGGAAGGGGACTTTTCCTCCACCTTAACAAAATGGGGAAGTTTTCTCTCAGTTCTTCCAAGGGAAAGCAAAAGAATTAAATATTTTCAAGTAAGCGGACATGCTCTAGAAAAGAGAAAAAGAGTATGATGCCTGAAAGTTGAAATTAGAAGTCTCAGTTTTGTTCCCAACCTGAAGTTAAGAGGAAGAAAAACTTTACTTTATTGTTTTCCATATCTGAATTTCAAGAAATAAAGATCTGGAGGTTAGAACAAAATGGGAAGCAAACCACTAAGAAGTTGGGGTAAATCACAGCTACAATCTATTTCTATTCAACACCACTCTATTTCTGTATGTAATGTCTTTTTTATTTAAAATTCAGCTAGGTAATGTTCAGAATTATTTCTGGTTTTATTCTCTAATTGTATTTAGCAGTGAGTAATGCACTGGGCTTGCCATCATCAAAATACTGTTGCATGTTTATGTTATACATTCATGTTGTTGGAAGGGGATGAGAAGTTAGTTAATGAGAAGTGCACATTTACATGGGTTCCTCAATTACTCATTCATTTTATTTGCCAGAAACACTACCATGGTTTGTAGCTGTTAAATACAAATTTCACTTTCCACTTCATCTTACTTATATATAATGTATTTTTAGGACAGCATATTTATATTAAGGGAGTGATGAATCATTAAGTAGAACAGGAAAAGCCATGTATTGATTTGTCTTCATTTTGTGTGGAATTCATAAACTAAATTAAAGTTCTTCAGTTTGGAGGTTTGGAGATTTTTATCTTATTCTAGTATATTGACCAAACAGTTCATTTCTTTATGTTATTCTGCCTGAAAAATAAACATCACTGCCTTTGGTCCCTGTCTATATTCTACTTTTACCTCTTAGTCTAAGTGCCCAATGGATGGGAGATGCTGTTGTGGGAAAGCTTGAGACTATTACAGCAGGTACTCAGCTGCTCATGACCAACATGCAGTGCCTCTGAAATTATCATCCCTTGCACTCTTATACACATGACTCATGCTTAATTTGTGTAGTGTTTTTAATTTTAATGAGGAAGAGATAGAAAGTATTTATGCATTTCCTGTCATGCTTCAGGTAGACACATGATTAAAACTTTATAATCAAGAAATAGTTTTTCACATTCTCAGAGTACTTGTCCTGCTGCTCAGGACCTATTTTTAATTAAAAATCTGAGCTCTGGTATATATGCAAATATCATTATATTAACAATAATAGCCATGAAAACTTGAAAGACTCATCCACTGTCTCAAGAGAGCAGAGAACGAAAGCAGTGGGATATCTTACACCTTCCTTAGCTTCACAAAATGAAGTGTAATGGACACAGTATAACATGAGGTTTTCACAAGGTTGGCCCTCCCTTGGTGATTTGCTGTCTGAATGTGAAGGAAACTAAGGGAGAACTGAGAAACTTTAACTCTTACTTTTCTACAGGAAAACATTAATATTTTACAGTGGATAATGTAAATCAGACATGGCGCTTCATTAAGAGCAGTTCTGAAGTAAAAAATACAGAATTTTTACTTTTTGAAATGTGGTAAAAATATGGTAAAATAACACAAAATGCAATATAAGAGTATAACCAATTTCTCCATAATCTGTGCTCTGCTTCATACTGGAACCTTTTGTTTCAGTTGTGGAGAGTGGATAAGAAGTTCTTTCTAATTTCTATTAGAAGAATTAATATAAGAAAGCCAACCTTAAAATGCAAGAGTATTGAACTTTATATGAAGAATAAAGGAGAAGCTCTACACAACTTGGACTTTTCTGAGGATTAGAACTTGTTGCACAGGCACTCTGGTATCTGCAGATTTTGCTAAGCCACGGCGCAAAGCAGAATCCCTGCATAATCTTGACAAAACACTAGCTTAAGTAAGCGTGGCTTTGTGTTGGTCCAGACACAAGTTTGTTGGTCATTCATCCTTTATTTACACATGTGGTTATTTATTTATATTCCTTTGGTTGTACCTTGTTACTGGTTTATTCTGCAGAATGCGATTTTACAAAAGAGATTGCTGTGTATCCAGCCATTACATACAGAGAATGTACTTGACTTGCATGGGTGCCTTGTAACTTAGGAGGGAAGATAAGTGAAGTCAGTCATAGCTATATTGCATGACTATGCTTCTCACTCCAAAGTAAGTGCCAGTCGAATCTTTTTGGATCCATTCCAGCCGCACTGCATACAGATGTGGAATGTCTGCGTGCAAGATTTGTCTTTGCCTCTCTCTGAATGCCTCTCTCAGAATGCTGTAATAATTGTACAAGTGAACAAATGAGCAGGTATGGGTTACCTGAAAAATATTAGAAAGTACTGGAGATGAAAACAGCATAGGGAAAAATCTCTTCATTTTTATTTCTATAGATTCTAACAGCATGGTGAATACTCATAAATATATGGGTTGGTCCAGGCAGGCCAGAAAACATGCAGTCTTCTGTATGGGTATTTTCTTGCACCAGATCCTGTTAGCAGATGTTGGTACTTAACTGTTCTTTCTTACATCCTTCTTCCTTCTTTTATTTCCTTGTGCAAAGATGAGATCTCTTGCTCATTCTCATTTCAAAAATGCTCTCCATTTAGCAAAACAGATGTTCTCTTCAAATAGGCTTCAGGTAATATGGACATCTCTCCCTTTCCTTAATGAATCCGTCACGACCAAATTACATATGCATAAATGCAGCCTAAGTCCTTCAAGGACATGCTCATTAGCTGTGTCATTTTGGATTCACTCTTTGGAATAAATATGCCCCTGTGGCTGTTTGAAGCATTTAGATTCACAGATTCTATTTGAAAAGAGTGATTTGATATATATTAACTGTATATTCCTATGTACACAGAAAGAAAAAGAGACAAGAAGATAGTTATTCACTAAAGTGTAAAATAAGTTGATTTATTGCACAGTCCTGTATCCTTTTTACATACATAAGAGATGAGACTCTGATCAATCATCTCTACTATTCCTAATTTATTTGCAGTGATATAGCTTAGATAACTGGATTTTCCTTATTTATAAGGAAGCGACAGAAAATATTTCTAACTACAGTAATTCACTAATTCACAAATACAATCACCATAGGTTTTGGGAGATTTTGATTTCTGTCAGTGTAGGTAGATGAAATATTTCTAAAATATGGCATACAGTAACATAACTTGAGATAAAACATGTTCAAGGGAATGTCTGCAATACAGAAAACCTATAGGGAGATCTATCAACATCAGAAAAGCTTTAAAGAGCTGACACATTAAGCCGTCTTAAACCAAGTTTCGTTGAAATAGAAAAAATATGTAGTATAAGATTGTATGACTAGATACAGTAAAGAGATACTAGGTTATTCTTAGCTGCTCAAACTTCATGACAATGTCTGTCTAATTAATCAGCTGTGCCACTTTAAGTTCCAATTTTTAGGCTGTTTTTTGCACTGTAAAAACAAGGAACTGTAGTTACAAACATGTCCCTCAGAGTTGATATTAGCTGTGGTACTGCTGAAATCAATGAGAAGCTCTCCCTTGGTGTCAGTGCCAAACAGAGGAAACCTATATGGGTTAAACCAAAACATAGTAGTGCTAGCAATTATTGGAATCATCATGCAATCACTATTTCTTTCCTCTGCTCCTTTATCTACTAGGCAACATTTAGCCTCACCTAGCTAGAGGTTTTGGTCCTCCTTGTTTTAATATAAGGAAATTTAGAAACAAACACCCACACTTCCATCAGGTTCTAAGCAAGATGAGACTGACAATTAAAAGTATTTCAATTCTAGGCACTCTCCAGGAGTGACAGATCCACCAGAAATAAAGATGTGTTGTATATTGGAAACTGATATGTGTGAACAGGGAATTTAACAATTGCAGATTCATAATGTTTGATTATAATTTACATTTGAGGGCTCATTAAGGCCCAAAAGCATGCATTTTGTTACAAAACCACAAGGATTTAATACAGGTATAAAACCATTATGGCACTCAAGGGCAAAATAAACTGTAAGCAATGCAGCATTCCTTCATAAGAGTAAAGCAGTATATATTCTGCTTCAAACCTTACCCTAATAAGTAGGCCCTAATCCCAGACAATGCTCCAAATAACTAAGAAATAGAAACACAGTATTTATAAACTGGCATTTCTCCCATCTGTTGCTTGGCCCATCTTCAAATTTTATTTAAGGATCTTTTTCTGTTGAAAGTTGGTCTGAGAAAAATTTGACAATAATGCTAATACCGATTTTATAAAAATCCCATAAACACTAAAAATGTGGCTGAAGCACAGTGCTGTTCTACCTTCCCCTCAAAATGTGGAAGTTCTTCGTACCACTGCTATAAAACAGAGTATACAGTTAGATTACAAATACACATCGAAGCAGTATTTTGGGCTTTTTTTCCTCTTGTACAGTGTTAAAAGCATCTTTTAAGAATAAACACATCTTTCCACTTCCAACAAAGTCACTTACCACATTCCTCTTATGTTCTCTGGGAAATCATTATACTGATGACTCCATTATGCAGATCTTTCTAAGTTAGTCTGAAAACCTGCATAGTTGTAGCACTGCAGTGCTCTGTGGTACTTTTCCAAAAGGCTAATTATCTGGTGTCAAACACATTGCTAGTGGAGTGGTGCTAATTACCTTTTTTCCTCTATTTGTTCAACTAATGAACTTAATTAGGTTCAACTTAGGCCCATTGCTTTTCACCTGTTCTTAACTTGAAACTTGCTGCTGCTTTGTCAGTTCTAATGAAGAAACTTACCTGTTTTTTCCAAATATTTTAGTTGTGTTATTTAAACATGTTAGCCCTCTGAGAGATGGCAGGACTGCCAAAGACTAAATGGACAACACAGCCTCACTACAGCTGCAAGAATATTCACAGACCAAGCCCTCTTGGAGTACATCTGTGGGCATGTGAGAGAGATGGATGTAATGGGGAACTTTCAGCATGGCTTGGCTAAGGGTAAAACATTGTCCAGCTTGGGCTAGAGAGCAGGAGAAACATCAACACATTGGAGGTTCTCACTGAGACAGCAGGGTTGGAACACCCACCCTGCAGACGGAGGTTGTGGGACTGGTTCAGTGGGAGCAGATATGGCTTCACAGCACCTGACTACACCCCTGTACAGAGGGAAGTGGATTACAGGGGTGGGACTGAACTCTTCACAGTGATTTCTGGTGGGAAAATGAGAGACACTGACCAAAACAGGACAAGTTTTAAGGTTTAAGCCAAGTTTTTCCCCACAAGGACAACCAGGGATCAGTGCAGGGCACAGGGAAGTGGTGTTGCCTTTCTCCTAGGAGGATTTCCAAGCTTCTTGCAATAAAGCCCTGAGCAACCCAGTCAGACCCCATGGCTGAGCCTGTTCTGAGCAGGGGTTAGGACTCAGATCTCCTGAGGTCTCTCCTGGCTTGATGTATTCTGTAACTTCTTTTATCCCCTCTGTGGTATTTCATTACTATTTTGTCTGGCTTATTCATTGTTATCCAAAGATCAGCCACTGTAAATCACGTACAATTTGAAGACCTGCCATCAGCAAAACAAAGCAATAGCAATACTACTAATAGAAATAATACTAAGATATTTGTCCTAGCAGTGGATTTCCCTTGCTTTCCATGGACTTTCATTTTAGTTAAAATCTAAATGCCTTAGACAGAGAAGTCCAATGCAAATGCAAAATCACTTTCATTTTTATTGTAGTATAGAAAAGTGTTAGTAAGTGTAGGGGTTGCAAGCTTTGTGCTTTAAATTCTTTACCCTCCATTTAGATTCAAATTTTGGCTCTTGTGAATGATTCTTCCAGTATCATGGGATACCTCTTTCATCACAATGTTTTCAGTAACATCCACAAAACCTCTGAAAGTCAAGTATTAAGAACTATTCCGCAGGGAAAACATCAATTCTACTGTATTTCAACTATGAAATATGATACTTGCAAGCAAATGCAGTCCTTGAATCTATTACTATAAAAACTGAGTGATAGATCACCTTGGGCATGGCAATAGTTCTAGGAGTAAAATGACTGTGATCACTTCCTACTATTAAGAAATTTACATTCCCTCCCATGTAAAGCAGAAAAACATTACTTTGTGTAGAGTATGTGTCCACATCAGCTGCTGACAGATAATCTTTTGTAATAGTAGATTAAGTGGGTGCACCAAAGTAAATGTGTCCACACTTTTACATTTGAAATTTTGCCACTTTCAAGGGTTCTACACAGATATAGTTTTCCATGGTTAAACAGAAATTTCCAAGTGTAGTAATCATAGAATTGACTCTATTTTTGAGATTCGCACCATCTATTCATGGGGATTCGAAAAGATTAGAAATATTGTTTGAATAAGTAAATCAAATGTGGTGAAATCTACAAAACAGAATTATGCTGCATTGCATATATGCCATTCCCAGTCAAGCCCACATGTTCATCACACACTTATTATACAAGGTGAATAGTGTGTGAGAGCAAACAAGGAATATGGAATTCAGTATATTATCTGTAATATTCAATAGCCTTTTAAGCCACTGCATAATTCTATAGATGTATTTAAGATCCTGACGTGACTTAATAGGTGGATAGAATTCAGTTGTCTTTGAAGCTGGTTTATTTCAATGCTTCTAGAATTTCAAAGAGATGTTCTTCTCCAGCTGCATGGTGAAGTTTTAGACAAGCCAGTTAACATACACTCTTCTAATTGACCTGGAATGGATAAAGTTCTAGAGTTTTTATGATATGTTGTGCATTTAGGCTGACCAATATTCAAAGCTCTTAAGTGGAAAGTATTAGGGTCTCCAAACTAAACTTTCTGTGTGTTACCATTATTGTGGACTGTACTACATCTGCACGGATGTCTTCCCACCTGTTGTCATAACTTCGTATTATTTTCTCTTTTTAAAATTTAGTTTGGGTTCATATTTTTATTATCTCTGTAATCTCATTAGCGTACACTAAAGATGTATAAGGATGTTATTAAAATTTATCCCCTTAAAATATAGTATCTTTGCTTTCATTTTTGAATTAATGGATCTCCTTGAAAAGGCATCGTGGATCTTATGTAAGGGAAGTGTATTTGGACCATAAATTAGAACTCTTTGGCTGGAAACATGGCTACAAAAGCCATCACTTGATCACTAGTTTTCCTTACGTCTTCCTGTCTGCTTCATTCTCTGACCCTGCCATTGTCTTGTTTTTTCCTGCTGAACAGAAATAATCTCATTTCCTAGAACTGACCTGTAGAAAACTGTCACAACACAAATCACTTGATCACTGGCTCGACAACTTGAGTCATGTCAGAAAGTCACTGCCCTGCCAAATCTGTTTTAGAAACCCCTGAGGACCTGACATAATGAATCAGTTCTCCCTGGTGAGGCTTGCTGCGGGTTTCTTTTAGGTTTTGGTTTTGGGGGTTTTTTTTTAGTGGTTTTGTTTTTGGTTTGTTTTGGGTTGGTTTGGTTTTGTTGGTTTGGTTGATTGGTTTGTTGGGGAGGTTTTTTGTTTATTTTTGGGTTTTATATAGTTTTGTCTAAATGTTAAGAATCTGTCTGTTTTCCACTTTCCTCTTTTTGTGGCAATGTTGTTAAAAACAAATGGGATGTGTGCATAAAGCATGCACAGCAGTGTTAGTTCACTTCAGGAACTCCAAAGTTGCCACTTGACCAACAGAAATGTCAGCATGAATGAGCATAATGTCACGTAATGATTACAGTTAGCCTCTCTGCACTTACTGTGCTTTGCCTATTCCTTTGGTTTTGCCTGCTTGACATGGAAGATTTTTTAACTCATCAGAAGATAAGTTTCAACTAATCGGATTTTAAAAATCTATCAAAAAATTGACAAAATGCCTGAAGAAAATAGAAAAAGATGTTGTGTTGTTGATATATCACTACTATTTTACATTATTATGTCTTCAGAGATGCAGATGGATTATTAATAATTTATCATGTTATCAGTTATTAGGGTGTCATCTGTCATCAGAAATCTCAGACTCCAGTTTCTGTATGCATTTTCTTTTCCTAAAGTGAATTGACTCATCAGGGTCAATAAGATGACTTAGATGTCATTGAAATATAGAAAGTATCATTGGCTATCGCAGCCCTGGGGTGTCGCAGGACAGGCAAGCCCCGTCCGGGGCGTGGGAGGCTCAGCGACGGCTGCGATAGGAAGTAGAGTGTCCTCGCTTCAAGGCTGCTCCAGTGAGTGCAGCGCAGGCACCAGGTGTAAGGTAGGGAAGGCGATAGTAGGACCGCGGGAGGCAAAGAATGAGGAGGGGTCTTCGGGCGGAGTTCCAGAGCTTTATTCTCTGAAGGGGTCCGGAGCCAAAGAACCGCGGGCGGGGGCAACCCGCCTACATTTATAACCTTTGGGGGAATCGGGAATCAACCAATCGGGGTACAGAGAACAGGGGTAGGCTCAACAGGATTGGGTGATATTATCCAATGAGGAAGGGGATTAACAGGGACCAATCAAGGGGTGAACTGGGGAGAACTTTCCAGAGGGATCCTTGATTGGCAAGGGGGTGTGAACCAGGGGTGGCAACCGACCGCCCAGGGGTGGAACAAGGGTGGAGACAACTAAGTGATTGACAGTTTTAGGGGAAGACAGGGGTGGGTACAAGTGAATGACATTTAACTTAAGAAGAGAAAGTGGTAAGTTCGAGGGCGGTGTCCCTGGGGTCTTCATCATACCAAGTAATCGCCTGAGGCGATTCCGGTACAACAGGGCACACCGCCACAATTGGCTATGGAAATCTGTAAGAGAAGATTAAGCCATTGTAATTTTGAAGCTAAAAGACAGTTACAGAGATATAGAAAAAAGTTTTTGATTAGCATTTCTGTATAGAAGAATATCACAGCAAGATGCAGGAGGAATTCCCTTCTTGAAATTGGGGTAAAGCCAGTCTTCCAAGCTTCTTATTAAAAAAATTGTAAAGGCAGTAACCTAGGAGAGCCCGTCTTTATGATTCCACTTATTCTTTGACAAAAAGGCCCCATTTCAAATCCGTCCTTATGACACTTCCACAAGCCAGCTAAGTACAATTGTTTTGTTAGAAAGCCTTTAGTCCCTTACTGAAGTTGTCAACCTCTGTATTAATAATTAAGTAACTGCTAGAAAGGAGTTTATGAGGCAAGACTCTTGAACCATAGTAATAACTTTCTTGATATCTGTTGGACTTCTTGCCTCCTAAATGAGTCCTGTACTTGAATAATCACTTCTTAAAACTTTTATTTGAAATTCCATGTTGCCTTCAATATCTTCTCATTTGAGGAGTACATTTGGTTTTAACTATAAACTTTTGGGTTAGAAAAAAAATCCCTGACCATCCCTATGCAGAAGCATCTTTGCATCCCTAATAGGCCTACAAATATGATGAGTATATTTAAAAACTTACACAATACAGCTAAGTACATGTGTTCCTGAAACATATTTGCTCTGCCTCCCAGTCCCAATAAACTTGCCTTAAGAGTCTAGGCTATAATAATTTGTTACCTTCTTGCAGTTTGAGGTATGGAGGGAGCCATTCATCTCTAAACTTGTAGTTTTAGTGAAAATTAAGTTTTTCTGCTACTTCCACTAAAATTATGCAGCTTTAGTTGCAATTTGCCATCTGCAATTAGATTAATCTTCTCCAAACTAATGAAGTGTAATTTGTAAATGAGCTGTTTGTTTCTCCGAAAGGATCACTCCAGTCATTTAACTGTCAAGTCTCCTCCAAATGGATGCTTTGTTAATCATGAATGTCAGAGTCTAGCCTTTTCAATTAGATTGACTTTCTGGAGTTGTCACTTGGCTTGGCTCTTTGGCAATGACTAGGGAGGGCAGGAAAGACTTCTGTTTCAGATTTTCTTCAAAGCCACAGAAAAGCAGAGGTGCAGGCTACTTTAAGCCTTCCATCTTTCTTTTGACAGTGTTAAAAGGGTCTTTGAGGTCAGATCTCCTTACACAACATTTTCCTGTTACACATTCATGATGATGTGGCATGACAGAGGTGAAAGCTAACAATTTCTTCATGATTATAATAAAGATCAAATATGAAAATTGCACAATACACTTTACACTGTAATGATAACATGATATAGAACCCTGGGACTGGTTAGCCTTTAAGAGCTTTAAATAATCCTTTCTCCAGTCATTTCTTTCTAGTGTTTCCCCTGGTAGTGCCTTCTGATTCCAAAAATATCAGTTTTTAATGGTTCTTTCAGCTTTCAGGTAATAGATCCTCTCTTTTTTTTCTGTTCAGAATATATTCTTCTCACAGACTGATACATCTGTGTGTGTGTGTGTGTTTTGGGGTTTAGGTTTGCAGAAGGGATGGGGCTGTTGCGGTTTTTTTACCTAACAGCAGCAGCAGCAGCTAATCTTGTTCTGAGCCCCATTATGCTCCTGATAATAAAGTTCATCTGGTTTATACCGTTCCACTGGCATTTATGGAAAGGATTGAGCTGAGCTAACAGTTGAGCTTTGCGAAACTGCAGATGCATACAGAATGCATAGTTCAGGATGGCAAAACTAATATTCAGATCACACTACTTCTATCAGTTCCTTATTTCTTATTTTTCTCTTGCTTCTAAACTTTGACAATGAACCGCTTTACTGCAAGCTCTGTTATTTGCATCCTGATTTGTGAGTGTGTACAAGCTCCAGAGCAGCATTGCATACGCTTCTGAATTTGAGTGAATAAACAAGTTTGTCAAATGAGGTTCAGGATTTGTAATGATTTATAAGAATTACAAGTAGTTTATTCTTATTTCCAATTCCAGTCATTTGGGATTGGCCATTCTACTCACAGATAATGGCATCTTTGAAGACAGACATAGCAAGACAATAAGAAAAAATAATGCAGAGACAGCTGAGATGCCAGTATTTGAAATTTTGGCTGTATATTTTTAACATTTATATGATGCTGCTAGCCGAAAGTCAGAAAAGAGGACAGAAAGTGGTGTGTCAGAAAACAGATCTTACTAATATATTCTCTTGCTTCTCCCTTAGTAAATTGAAATGACACTTGTTTTCTCCTATAATAATTTGAAAGCATTTAAATTAATTCTTTATTTAACAGTTTTGTTTTTCAATTAGTTTCTTAATTGCTCACTAACAGTTACAGTATTCTCATCTCTACCTTCAAATCCATATTTTTCTCGTGCATTTTGTTCTTTATGTACAGAGAGTTTTAATGTCATTTTGGAACAGTTTTAGTTATCAAATATCTGTATTTTTTTTTTTTTTTAGTTTTTAGCTATCAAAGTCACAAGTCACTGATTCCCCCACCCTCATTCCCCCAACAATTAGATTATTTTGGCAATATCCAACAGTGAATAAACAATAACACTTAAAATCAAATACGTATTTCATATATATGAGGAATGAGGCTTACAGTTCACTTTTGTGTTTTCATGCTAAAATGTTTGAGAGCTCAGAACTCAGCAGAAAGCAAAGAAAAGGCACTACAAACATGGCAAAGTGAAAATTAGTTTTGTATTTGAGAAGAAACTAATGAAAAATGTTCTAATACCATTCACATTGCTTTGCAGGCTGTGGCAGTTTCCCCACCTTCCTCTACAATGACAAATATGGACTTTATGTTCCAGTAGAGCCAACCCAGCTTTCCTGATAATCATCATTAAGCTTGCCTCTGTTCTGCCAGCCTTACATCTCTCACCTAAAGTTCTGCTAGTGTCAAGGTATCTTAAGAATCACCTTTGTATTGATACACATACAGTAACTTCTTCAAGAGCAGATAGTTGTTCTGGCCCAGGATCAGACAAAGGCACCGTGTGAATTGGTGACAATGGGTTTTTTCCTTCCTTTCACCTCCAGTTAAGTCTGGTGTGCAAGGGAATGGAGTAAGTTATCTCGCTTGTCCTCCTTTAACTTACCGTGGCTTACAGCTTATTTCCTTCTTGTGCTCAAGGGCAGCTACTTTTAAGAAACAAGGCTCCACCTTTACCCACTTCTCAGGCTGGGCTGTGTCCAGCCACCTCCATCTGTCACAGGACATGAGGCAGTCATTCCTTCTGTTCCCTGTCATGTCCAAAACTTAAGTAGCATTTGTAAACAAAGTTAAAAACATTTGTAACTGGGATGGGTAAAAGGTATTAAACAAGAGCTCTTTAATTAATCAAAAGCTGTGATACTAGCCTGGATGGCCAAAATTTATGAAAATCTCAATTCAGCACTATTTTGCTAGATTGAGATCACATCTAGGGGCCAGCTGATGAGTACAAGGATTTTCACAAGAGAACATTTACTGCAAATGAAGGAATAAGTGTGTTGGCAATTAGAGACTTTGGGGGAATATAAAAGATCAGCCCCTGAAATTGAATTTAAATGCGACTGTTCTATTTTCTGTGATTGATCAGGCTTGTGCAATGGCTCAGCTTTTCATTAGGCTAGACTCATGGGCTCAGCCACTTCAGCAGAGGGGAGGCCACTTGAATTCTGCTTTCATTCTCCTTTTCTTATTTCCCTGGAGTTCAAGGGTCAGCAATCAAAGTGCACATCAACCAGCTGAAACTGAAACTTCTTCTACCTCACTGAGCAGGCTCTGAAAAAGCCCTGGTTGCATGGATCATTTATATTGCTATTTGCCATTGCTATTTATCTTACAAATAGAAGAAAAAACATCACCTGCATTAGTCCTCCCATCCTGTATGAAATTATTTCTCATGTCTGTGCAGACAAGTATCTGTATTTTATGTTGATCCTCTAACAAGTTATGATTTGCATAGTGCATGTGTCATTCAAACACACATAAATACCCTTCAGATGGAGTGAAAGAGCTAGCTTAGGTCAAGGGTGATCTTCATTTATGGGATAGACTGTGAGTCATTTTTTTTGCCATAAGCGAAAGGATTATCATGGTTACTGAACCACTGAAGACCTCTCAGAATTTATTGCTAGAACTTCTCTTGGGTTTTATGAAAACTTTAATCATGACAGCATCTTAAAAATGGAACAAAACTAACAAAAAACCCAAACAAACAAAATAAAAAACTAAACAACAGTAACAAAAACAACAGTGGAAAAAGTAGGACTTGACTAATAAGTCAGGGAATATTCTTCTTGAAGTTTATGGAAGTCAATTGGCTAAAACTTGAGGAAAATGGAACTCTGGATTTTTATGCAGTCTACCCCATACTTTTTTTACTTACTCCTAGTATGGTATTTCTCTTCTCATCTAATGTGCTTGAAATGTAAATAATACACAGCTATCTTTAAGGTCCCGTCCAACCCAAACCATTCTATGATTCGATGGCTTTTACTGACACAATGTGGAATCATCTTCTAAGGAAATTTGTCCTACAATATCACTGTTAAGATAAGAAAAACTTATTTAGGAACCACATGATACTTGGTGGAGTGAAACTGAGCAAAGGGAAATGACATATTATGAGCACCAGAAAGGGCACATAAAGAAGTGATACATCACTTATCCTTTCTCCTGTTTTTTTCTAGACCACCTGTCTCCAGCAACTGCTTCTTGCTTTATGCTATTTCTCAAACTACTAATGAAAGCTGTCAGCTGTCCTGCTAACTACCTGACTCTTTGGTTAACCACTTGGACAGTGTTGATGAAACCAGCAGCTATTAACACAGAGGCATACATTTTCACCTTCATGGTGTGCTTGGGCTCTGCCTGCCAACAATCTTTAAAAAATAATCCCCATCTCCAATTACCAGATGAATGTTTTATTTTATTTATATTCATACACATGTAGGCACACAAGCCCGACAGACATTTTTTTTTTTAATTTTTACTTTTACTTAGCAAAAAAATGAGTACATGGTTCAGTACGCACTTGTATAAAAGTTGTAATTTGTAGAAGGTTGGGCTAAAGGTATATTAAAAGGGACAACACCCGCAAACTGTGTTTGCATGGAGTAGTTTCTTTTTGCTCTCGCTGCTGTGGTTGATGTTTTATTCAGATGATCTCTAAAGACACTTAGTTAATTAGCTCAAGGAAGCAACACAAAAATTTACGTTGGGTCAGGTAATGAGTTCTGCAGTTTCAGTTGGATTCCCTGGGTGATTTAGCAGAACAGCATTATGTTTTCTCTTAGCCTTGGAAATCCTCAGGCTTAACTCCCAAACTTTCACTTGAGCACTCACAATATCTGCTATCCAACTGATAAATTAAAAATGACAGAAGATGAGAAATGGAGAATAAATTGGCTATTCCAAGTTCAGCACTAAAGCAGCTCTGATGATTCACCTTCAAGGACCAAAGGCAGAAATAGCCTTTGAAAGCTGAGTGCTCTCCCTGAAGGTATCTACCAGCCAGTGTGAATTTAAGGGATATCCCATCCCAGGCTTGATTTCCACTGAACCATGAGGGTCAGTGCCAAACAGTTGGAAAGGGACTCCTGCCAGCAGGAGTCCATCAGGCAGCTGGCAGAGGTGGAGTAGTGCAGGCAAAAGCACTGCTTGGGTCATTATGGACATACAGCGTGCAGACATATGTCAGTGCTGCCAATTACACCATGGATGTTACACTGTACCCAAACAGAAATTAACTGTATTTTCAGCAATAAGGCAACAGAGTTCTTTAGTTTCTTTTCTTCAGTGCATGTTATGTGCAAAAAATGCAAAAAGGGGAAACATGATTAGCCTGTGTTCATACCATTAACCCACTTTGTTACAGTGTTTTAAATCACAAAGGAATTCTACCTATTCTGTCCTTTTTTTGATCAGTAGAAAATCTCTTATACACTACTGCTGCAGTTGTTTCTGCTTATTTTTATTTTTATTTTTTTATCTGGACTCCAGGGTTTGTCTATTTTTTCCGACATTGAAAATTACTTAATACCTCAGTTTGAATATGGCATAATTTCCCATTTCTCTAGTGACTGTGAAAGCAAAAATACTGAAACAAAGCAATGTCTTCATCAATTTGTTGGGAAAAATGCAGGAATAAAGTAGTTTATTTTTCTTGTAAGTATGAATAGAGAAAAGGTTATGACCAAAACAAGGAATGTTCAGAGAGAGAATTTATTTTGCAGAGAGAACATATTTTCCAGCGTGGAACTTTCATATTGCTCTCCAGTCAGGACTTGCATTATTTATTTAGTCACATGAAATTTGTCTCAGAAAAAAAATAAATTGGAAATCAGATTTCCCGGATGACAGACAGTATCATTATCATAACTTGCATTAGTTTCACTGTCGTAATTTCAAATTTTTCTTCTTTTTTTCTTCCTTTTCTTTTTTTATTTCTCTTTTTTGGTTTGGTTTTTTTTTTTTTTTTTTTGGTGAAACAGAAGAGAAATGTATTCTCTTTATGTGGGGATGTGTAATTGTTGCCAATCAGGGCAGTATTACTGGTTATAAATACCCTTAAGAATGCCAGACTACTGAGTCAGCTAAAAGCTATGTTGATCAGATGCTAGATGCTGTTTAGCAGTACAGGAATGATGCTCAACAGAGATTCGTTCATTCACATCTAGTTGTATTTCCAGTGTACAACTGCACTCTGCAATGCAACATCACTTTCAGTACTAAAAGTATTTTTCTTATGTTAGATAGCCCTGTACAACACAGAAAAGGTAGTACTTCAGATGTCTGCTGGATTTCTTAAAATCAAAGTCTCACTGGCCTTTCCCTGTTTATAGGAACTGTTGCAGTGAGTCAGCAGTGTCCTGGCAGCCAGGAATGCTATCTGTGTCCTGGGGTGCATCAGAGCTGGGTGAGGGGGGTGATTGTCCTGCTCTGCTCTGCCCTGCTCTGCACTGGGGCAGCCTCACCTTGAGTCCTGTCAGCAGTTTTGGGTGCCACAATATAAGAAAGACATTGAGCTGTTAAAGACCATCCAAAGGAGGGCAACGAAGATGGTGAAGGGCCTTGAGGGGAAGCCATATAAGGAGCAGATGAGGTCATTTGGTCTCCCCAGCCTGGAGAAGAGGAGACTGAGGGGAGACCTCACTGCAGTTACAGCTTCCTCGTGAGGGGAAGAGGAGGGGCAGGCACTGATCTCTTCTCTATGGTGACAGTGACAGGACCCAAGGGAACAGCCTGAAGTTGTGTCAGAGGAGGTTCAGGTTGGATATCAGGAAAAGGTTCTTCACCCTGAGGGTGGCTGGGCACTGGAACAGGCTCCCCAGGAAGTGGTCAGAGCACCAAGCCTGACAGAGTTCAAGAAGGATATAAGGAAATATCCTTAAGACACATGGTGTGATTCTTCAGGCTGTCCTGTTCAGGAACAGGAGATGGACTTTGATGATCCTGGTGGGTCCATTCCAACTCAGGATATTCAGATATTCTACTTTTTATGATTCCATGGAATACACCGTGGAAATGTCTGTGAATGAAAAGGCATAGGTAGGATTCACACTGATGAATGCTTATTCCGCTTGTGTCACTTTCTTCCATTTAAAAAATATTTATTTGTGTAGAATCATAGAATTAATAAGGTTGTAAAAGACTTCTAAGATCAAATCCAACTATTGGTCAGAAATGTGTGTGTGTGTGTATATGTATACATATATATACACACAATATATATAAACATATTTAGGATATACATACTTATATGCATGGCCATAAATATCATGTTAGCAACAGTCATTCTGCTACCATCTTTTTCCAAGGTTTTATATAAAATCCCTGTATTGAGGTCATCCAGAGGTGGAAAGGAGATGATTGTTTTTGTTTTCACTTCTGCCTTGGGTGGCTGACTACACATTAATTTCAAACGGCATTCCACCAAATTTAATTCATAACCAAACTATTGCGGAATGCTCCATTTGAGTAATAAATATAGAAGAAGATCTACTTAAGCGTGCATGAAATCTTTCGTCAAATTTCAGAGCATTATATTTGGGTTGCAGGCCCAGGTTTTGGTAGCAAGGGGACTACAGGGGTGGCTTCTGTGAGAAGCTGCTGGAAACTTTGTCCATGTCCAGCAGAGCCAACCCGTGGTGCCTCCAAGACCAAGGCCAAGCCAATCAGAGATGGGAGCAATGCCTCCATGATAGCATATTTAAGAAGGGGTAAAAGATTACTGTGTAGGTGTAATTGGGGCCAGAGAAGAGCAGGGTGAGAACATGTGAGAGAAACAACTTCGCAGACACCGAGGTCAGTGAAGAAGGCAGGGAGGAGGTTCTCCAGGCACTAGAGCAGAGATTCCCCTGCAGCCTGTGATGCAGACCATGGTGAGTCAGACTGTGACTCTGCAGTCCATGGAGGCCCATGGTGGAGCAGAGATTCACCTGCAGTCCATGGAGGAGACCCATGCTGGAGCAGGTGGATGTCTTAGAGTAGGCTGTGAACCTGTGGGAGGCCTATGCTGGAGCAGAGTCCTGACAGGGACATGTGGGCTCAAGGAGAGAGAAGCCCACACTGGAGCAGGTTTCCTGCTAGGACTTGTGATTCCATGTGGGACCCACTCTGAAGCAGCCTGTCCTTGAGGGACTGTACCCCATGGAAGAGTGACCCATGTTGGATCAGTTCATGGAGAACTGTCTCCCGTGGGACAAACCACAAACTGGAGCAGGGAAAGTACTGCTCTCCCTGAGTAGTGGCAGAAAATTTCATGTGATGAAGTGACCATAAACCATAACCCCCATTCCCTGTCTCCCTGCATTGCTGGGGCAAGAGCCTGTGAAGGAGGGAGGGATGGAGGGAAAGTGGGTTTAAGATTTATTTTACTTCTCATTTTCCTGCTCTGATTTTGTTGGCAATAAATTCAGTTAATATTCCCAAGCTGAGTCCGTGTTACCTCTGATGGTAATCAGGAAGTGTTTCTCCCGGTCCTTATCTCAACCCATGAGCATTTTGCTATATTTTTTGTCTCCTATCCAGTTGTGGAGGGGAGTGATAGAGTGGCTTTGGTGGATACCTGGCATCCACCCATGTTGAAATCACCACAGTATCAGCAGTTGTGCAAACTGGAATAGTATGACACTGGCACGTGTCATATTAGAGATACATCTCTATTCTTTTAGCACCAACTTTGAGAAATGGTCACATGAGGTGTTTTGAAAAATAGAGTGTGGGCCAAATTCCTCCAAAGTAATTTATTTTTCTTCAGAACAGACCAGCTACATGTCTCTTAAGAAGTGATTTATAATTATTTCAGCAATAATTAACACTTTCTGCATTTAAAAACTTACCATACAGATATCAAATGGAGCTATTCTTTCTTCAAGTTGTGCTGAACTATTTTGGTTAACCAGTGAAATCTGGGAACCGTTAATACTTAATATCTGGAATATAGAAGAAGAGAAAATTTCAGAAACATCCATGTGGCTTCTGCTTTAGCTAAGACACCCTTGTCTCAATGGACAGGCTCATTCGATTTGTGTGGGGCTCTTTCTTTAAAACCTATTCAAAAGGAAAACAACCATAATCGTGTCACTTTGAATTTCTTTTATACATACCTAAAATTAACTTGTAAGAGTGATCAGTATCATTATTCTTGTCATTCAGATAGGAAACAGAGGTCCGGAGTAGTAAAAAATACTTGGGCATTATTAATCAGCAGCTCTGATAATGAAAGGCAGTGGCCATGATCTGCAGTCTTGAATTTGGGCACACTACCTTTCAGCATATTGGCTAAACCTCTCCAATAATGTTTAGCATCCTAAGTGTACATTTGTTTCCCATTTGGGCAGCAGTCCTTCTACCTGTGCATTGGAGGATGCATGCCATGAGGAAAAAGGCTGTTGTTTACTCTTTCGAGTAGAAACTGCCTACTTTCTTACAGAGCAAAAATTAGTGCTTCTAGTCAAAGAGGATGGATGTGGCTAAAATAATGAATAATAAGTAATAAATATTTATAGCTATAATGAATTATGTGATGCATAATTGATTGTGTACTGTATAATACATAATACAACTCTGTATTGTAGCTATCTACAATATATAATTTATATTATACAATTATAATTATACTTAATTACAGTCATTCTGGTAATAGCTCCCCCTCAGTCTATGTACTTTGACTACTCCAGTTTCTTATTCAGCCGCTTAATCATTGCTGTGTACTCAATATCACTTTAATACATTTTAAAGACAATCAAAGCTTGTGGTTTTGCATTTGAGAATCACTTCTCAAGGACCAAAAGTTTCACCCCTCTTATTTTTTGTGGAACTTTTCTGAAGAAAAGAAGTATCTATGGGTTTGAAGGCCCCCTGACAACTGATACTTTACCTCCTAATACCAATGGCTCAGCAGCTACCACACAACTCTCTGAGAGACAAGACCAAGGAACTTTGCAGCCTTTCCAAATTTAGGAAATTTCCAGGAGAGAGATGGTGGCATGTAAGTTTCCAAACATAAATAGTTTTAAACTGATTCAACAGATTTAAACTGAGATTAAAGTGTGCACTATCCAAATTCCAGCAAACTATGAGAAACTGCACTCTGTTCAGCTTGAGTTTCTGTAAATGTCCTCAGTCCCCAAGATGTTCTGCTTTCAAATTTGTAATTATTAAAAAAAAAAAAAAAAGTGGAGATGTCTGCCTTTAAACAGTTGCCATATAATGTTTTTTTTGTCTACAAACAACAACTTAGGATTTTTTAGACTCTGGTGCTTAGTGTGGAGAGGACAAAATACTTAGGCAAAACTAGCAAGCTCAGGCAAGAAGTCATCATAGTCTTAGCACACTGATATTTGAAAGCTCTCTTGGCACCAAGAGAAAACATGATCAATGCTGAAGTCAAATACTGCTTTTATGAGTAGAATTTCAGCTCCCTCGGACCAAGATAGATGATTTTTTGCAGTGTTTTCCAATTTCAGCATGTAAGAGCCTTTCTGATTGACAGGACTTCATTCACTGGAGGACTTAATAGGGCTGTTGCTTGGCTTGTGATAAACTAAGTGGTTATTGGTAATTTTTTTTTGTGTCATGTCTTATAGAGTGAAGAAGAAAATCAGTACATATGAAAACTAGTTATCCCTTTCCCTCAATTATATTACTTTACAGCACATTGTGTTACCTCCAGCGCTCTTTCGAAATAGTCTTCTCTCTGATAAAAGCTGCTCTAAACCTGGCTAAAGATGGAAACACAAAAACAGGCAGGGATAAAGTGCAACCTTTAGGGTTTCTCTCGACATATTTGGAAGAATGCCCACCCCTTATTCTTTAAGAAATTTTTCCTGAATTTTTATAAAATAATTACCTTTCTCATTATACCTGTGTAATCCTGAGAAGAGCTGAACTACCTTCAAATCTTACTTGCTTTCTGACATTTTATTTATAATGATATGGATGGGAATTATGGATGTTTAGTACATTTAGGAATCAGTTTCTTCATCCCTGTGATGAAGGGACGCTCTGCTGACTTCTGCTTCTATGCTGCACACTGTTTCTGCAGGAAGAACACTGTTGCAAGTGAATTTGTTGTGTGTTTTTCTCACAGTGGTCTGGGTCTGATATTATGAGTTTCTTTCTGTTACTCTGTTCACAGTTTTCCATGGTACAGGGTCATGATGTAGAAATCAAGTATCAGTTTCCCTGGAAACAATAACCATATGAGATATTACATAAACTCAGGAGGTGGGGGCTGTAGAAGAGGTGGCTTCTATCCTTTCTAAAAGTCTAAATGGAAACTGGGGATGGAGTTACCATGGTAGGTACCAGTACAACTTGAGGACATAGAGACTGGTGTGACAGACACTGTGACTTGGACATATGAACCACTTCCAGATGGCTGGACTCCCAGGCCCTTCATCAGCCTGCCAGTGCTTTGGTCTCACCTAACAGAGTGGAAGCTGCCACATCCCTTCTCTTTAAAGAGAAACGTGGGAATGAAAGCATACCCTCATTTTTGCTGTGCATTTTGGGTTGTTTTTTTTTTTCCATACACAATAAAAATATTTGTTCTCACACCTCAGTAGGACTGGAACTTCAATTTAGTTCCTTTTTGACTACTTATTTGTCCCTTCCTTATCTTCACGCATCTTAGAAATCAAATATTTCAGCACGTCTGCTATAAGAAATCTCCTAAGCAAATAAAGAAAGACAATACTTTCCCGCATACAGTGTTATAGGAATATATCTTGTGCAGTTGGACTGTGTCTGTGATACCAAAAATAAATGGTGGGGAGGAGAGAACTCAACTCCCCTGGTAATCAAACATTCAGAGGCTTCGTGGGGCACTTTGCAAGCAATCTGCAGCTGAGAAATTGCATTATGTCTCATTACCCCAAGGATGGTGAATGGAGTCCATAGAACAGTAAGGATCGTTCTCCTTCTGTACTCATTAAGGAAAGGATTGAGAAGAATGAATTGGGAATGCAGAACATTCTTTACATTTTTCACAGCATGGAAAAGTCCAGGTTATCAAAAGGCAGTACTGACAATGATTTTGAACAAGGCTGCATGACAGAAGGGGTGGAGAGGCTCTGTCAGGCACTCCGAACCCCACTCCTTTCATCTGAAGATAGGGTAACATTGGAACCAAATCTGCCAAATCAGCTCCCACTTTGCAAACAATTTATTTTCCACTACACTTTCTAGAAGAGATATAGTATACCAGAAGATTAGCCTTTGTGTGAACTACACGCTGCTGCAGCAATTGTATATTGCATGCTTCCTAAGCTTTCTTTGGCTTATTAGATGTTCTTAACTAACCTGAGAGTCATTTTGACCACCTTACATTTTCTATCTCCAAATCTATCAGAATATCACATTACTCCCGTTTTTGCAACACTGATGAATTTAGTTTTGCCCTCTCAGACAGGTTTAAGTTTCTTTCTAAGTACACACATCATTTTTATGATTCAGTGCATATAAAGCAAATAACAACGTGACTCAGATCTGAATTGTCTAGGTCCATCTCAGATAGATTCTGAATGTGCCCCTGGGTCTTCAGTTGTCTCTCTGTTACCAATGACAGTGAAATTTTGTCTGCTTTAATCTCATAACAGCAATCCCTGCAGTGAGACTTAAGGGAGAGTCCAACAGAACCAGATGCCTTGTTAAAATTTCAGTGCCTGAAATAGTAATTGGGTATCCATAATTGTTTGTTTCCTGTTATATAAGAAGAATGCAAACCAAATATAACTTCTTGAGAAAGCAAGTAAAGACTTGGGGACTGGGAAAAAGTAACTGTTCCTATAAAATAGGTTATACCTGAAGATATGAGAGGAATTTATACTGCATATGTATGTATAAATATATGTATCCCATATAAACTTACCATAGAAATATATATTCAGATTTCTTTGATCTTTCATTATTATCATTATTGAAAAGCAATTCATTATGAAAACTGACTGATGCTGTTCTAGAACTGCACCATTCCTCTGACTTGCTGAGTCAGATGTGTAAATCACCCTCACTTTTGGTGATGACTAAATTTTAATTCTGGCACTCTTCTTCTGAAATGTATTGTCTGAAGTACCTTTCACTTAGATTCTGTAATTGAGTCATTAAAAGACCCTCTGTCTCAAACTCACGAACAAAAGGGAAAGCCTCAGAAGGCAAAAATGTTACGAAAGAAATTGAAACTTGAGCTTGAGATGAGGTAAAGAGCTTAACATGACAGATGAGTGGTGACTTGATTTATTCTGCTATAAATAATCATGTTGTACTCTTTTGTCTTGGAAGGATTATGCTACTTTTTCTGGTCTTGCTGCTATGTCAGAGTAGGCAGTATAAACAAACTCTCACACACTGTTCCATAAGTGACACACCACTCTACTTGCAAGTACAGAAGTGTCTGTTTAGGCCAGACAGGGCCTAAAGGTTCATCATGATGACAAGTTTTACCAACTTGTGAAGACCTTTCAGACAGAAGAAAGACAAGGCATAGATTGTTCTTGTTTATTGTTTTTCTTTTTTTTTTTAGAAATATATCATGCAAAAATATTGCGCCTTAGCTAGATAAAGATATTCTTAACACCTAGTGTTGATTTGTAGATGCTTTACATTGTTACGCCAAGCTTCTTTCAAGTCTGGATTTCAAAGTTACATAATTTTTTTTTCATTTAAAAGTTTAATTNGTACCTTTCACTTAGATTCTGTAATTGAGTCATTAAAAGACCCTCTGTCTCAAACTCACGAACAAAAGGGAAAGCCTCAGAAGGCAAAAATGTTACGAAAGAAATTGAAACTTGAGCTTGAGATGAGGTAAAGAGCTTAACATGACAGATGAGTGGTGACTTGATTTATTCTGCTATAAATAATCATGTTGTACTCTTTTGTCTTGGAAGGATTATGCTACTTTTTCTGGTCTTGCTGCTATGTCAGAGTAGGCAGTATAAACAAACTCTCACACACTGTTCCATAAGTGACACACCACTCTACTTGCAAGTACAGAAGTGTCTGTTTAGGCCAGACAGGGCCTAAAGGTTCATCATGATGACAAGTTTTACCAACTTGTGAAGACCTTTCAGACAGAAGAAAGACAAGGCATAGATTGTTCTTGTTTATTGTTTTTCTTTTTTTTTTTAGAAATATATCATGCAAAAATATTGCGCCTTAGCTAGATAAAGATATTCTTAACACCTAGTGTTGATTTGTAGATGCTTTACATTGTTACGCCAAGCTTCTTTCAAGTCTGGATTTCAAAGTTACATAATTTTTTTTTCATTTAAAAGTTTAATTTTTTTGCAATTTTAGTAGAGGGTGAGTGATTTGAATGCTGTTCTCTGATCAATTTTTTGCCATTACTCACAGCAAACTAGTTTTTTGGTATTTTCAATATTTGGCTACCTTTAGCCAAGATGGTTTCCTCTTTCCTTGACAATGACAAAAGCTGAACTGAAACAGCTGCATAAAAATTACTTTGGACATATAAGTATCATTAAGAATAGTGGCACCATTTAAATGTGGCATTTGTGAGACATTTGAGTGAAGGTTACAAATCTTCTCTCCAAAACGTTTTCGATATTTTGACAATTGAATTTAAATTAGTTAGGAAATGTGTACACAATTATATACTTTCTTATTTTCCTTATCACTTTACCATGGTGGGAGGAAGAAAGAAATTTTAAAAAAATAAAATACCAAAACTTCTGCTTTCAAACTTCTGATACTTTAAAATACCAAAACTTCTGCAGTAAGAGTGAAAGAAATTAATTAGTGGGTTTTTCCTCACTAGTTCATGCATTTTCTTCACATCAATAATTGAAGTTCTGTACAAGCAGCTTTTATTTCATGGTGAAATGGTATATTCCTATTTCTTTTTGGTTTAAAAGTTGTGTGCTTGCTGGTTCAGGTACAAAAAAAAAGCAATTATATGAAAAAAACTAACATGAAACCGACACTTGCGTATTCCTCATACCTTTTCTTTCGCATGGCATTTAGTTAATTGCTCAGTTAGATAGCCATGAATAGGTTGATCACATGTATATCTAGTGTTCTGATTTCTGCAGAGTCACCAATTATATTTGTGTCAAAAGCAGACTAGCTGAAGGAAATGTATTCTTCTGGGGAGCTGAATTAAAGCTAATTTGTTTCTTTTTTCTTACTGCTTTTGGAAACGTAAGAAAAATGGGAAGAATGGCTTTTTTTCCCCATCCATGAAAGTAACAAAGGAAATGTGTCCATCAGCAGTTCCACTGGTTCTGGTTTCCACCTGTGACTCAAGTGGGCAGCTTCTACTTTTCAGCTTTATTTTTGGTTATCATAAGCAGATTCTTTACATGAATTAAAACCAAGATCCTTGGTGTTTTCAAGATCCTTGAGCAGTTCAAGTCTAAAACATAGTTCTGGAACTTTTTCTAGCTGATGTCTGTAAGTCTTGAGGGATTTGTAATGTCCCTGAGGAAAAAAAAATAAATTGAACCATTAACCTTAGTCTTCTTTCTGTCCAGGTCTTAAAACAAATGTTCTTTCCTAGCTCCTTCAGATGACCTACCTGGAACAGACAGGGAATCTCATCTCCAGAGTAGTTTCTGAAGGTAGGAATTAGTCCTCTCTCTTTCTCTTTTTTCCTTTGGCACTTAAAGATCAGCCAAACCATAACAGACCATCCCCTGTCTTCTTAAAATGCAACTTGTGCCACGAAACCAAGAACCTAGTCATCTTTCTCTCCATCGTATCAGCAGAGACACTGAGTGCTTGAAAAGACCCCTGGGTGAACACAGACAAAGCACCTCCATGACAAAGCTCAGCACACTGGCCAGAGAAATGTATGACTAACTGTCTTTGTCTCATGGAAGTTCTAAAACTCCTGCTCTAGACAGCACCTGAAAACAAATGTATAGTTTTGACTAAGTTCATTGAGGGCTGCGTACAGAGAATTACACAACAGCGTGGGTAGTTTTCTGAATCTGGGACATGTCTTCCTCTGTCTTGCTGTAGGCAAAATATGTTTTGAAGAGAAGTTATTCTAAACGCTCAAAGGAAGAGGTCGCCTCCCCTCTAGCCTCCTATTTATTTAATTTTTCCTCTTGACTGTGATTGACCATGGGACAGACTGCTGTGCCTGTCCCAATGAGAAGTTATTGTCTCCAGGAGGCAGAGTACTGAGTGACGCAGCAGGCAATACTTTCTGTTCCGCCTAAAGTTTGTCTTTACAGTGCATACAGTGTGTCAGCCTAGCCAAGCAAGAAAAGCAATCATTTACATTTTTATCAACCTCTCCAAGAACCTTAACTATGAAACTATCACAGCAATACCCTGGGCAGTATATCAATAAATACTCTGGCATCTCTTTAATAATAAAACAGTGTCTGTCTCTAGCTCTGACCTTCATTTCACACATAAAAGTTGGGCTTTTGTAGCGCCAATTATACGTATCTGTCTATCTATCTGTATCTATGCAAACTTGATTCTAATGACTCAGACCTCATTAAATAAGGATTAATTTATATTAAATACATGATTAATTGGTAGAGATAAGGACTGTTTCACCTTTAATCATGACCAATCCATCTTCAGCATGTTTCAGCACAGTAGCAGGAGAGTTTTAAATTGAGTTCTGCACTTTTACTCTTCTCTTCTCTTCTCTTCTATGACTTTTTAAATGCACATAATGGCAATAGAGAACATGCCTTTTTCAAAGTACTGAAGTTACCTCTTTCAAACTTACTTGTCTACACAGAAGACTAACATGGCTACAAAAAGGATGATTGCAAAATGAAAGAATCTTGCAGCCCTTAACAATTTTCTCTGCTTCTTAAACAAGGCTAGTTTAAGAATTGCATTATTGTATTAAACTACATTAAGTATTACATGTAATTACATTGTAGTCTGCAGTGAAAGCTTTCAAACAAGCCTCTAAGAATTCAAGTAGAAAATCTATCAGTCCAAAGTAAATATGTAATTTTCATGCTGGACATTGGGACTTTGATTCCTAAACCAGATTAGCCTTAAGGACACTAATGTTCACTTTTCGAACACTTGTGAACATTTAAGAAGGTATACCTCTCTTGAAACACTTTTATCCCTCAAGTTTTGAAACAGCACAACTTTAGTGAGCAAAACCAAGTTTTTTTACTTTGTTCTTTAATGTCTGTAAAAATCCTTACTCAGCTATGTCCTGAGGAATGGTAGGAGGGTGAAAAATGCTCCCTGTTGTCTCTTAAGCACATCATCGTTATTAGGAAGACAGTTTTCTGCTAACTTTTGGTATGTTAGACCTCACCGGCCTTTTCAGGCCAAAATGTCTAGTCACTTTAAAAAATGTCTGTGTCTGTTTTGATGTCCTGTTGAGATATTTCCACTCTGACATTGTATCAAAGACAGTTTGTTTGGGAAAAGCACAATGTAAACAAATTCTCTTACACATTTGATTCTTCAGCTACAGGATTTAATTTCTGATTTCTACTTGCACTCAAATCTGTACATATCTTTTAGTTAAAGTAGTAAGGGTTTTTCTTTTATCTTAAAAGTTTTATTCTGTTTTAATGCAAGAAACATGCTATTTTCTTAACATGGCCTATCTTTTTAAATTTCAGTATCTCTGATCCTAATGTGATGACAAAATTCTTCTATACTCTAATTTTTTTTGTTCCTCCTGAGAATAGAATCCTAGTCAATAATTTCCATAAAAAATGGCAATAGTTAGGAACCTAAATAATTTTTTGCTATTATTTGAATACCATTTGATTCAGAGTCCTGCTAGGGACTTATTTTGCCTGGACTGAATAAAAATGTTATTTTCAAAATCAAATTAAACCAAAATAGAATAAATGGGAATGAATGAACTTGAGTTCATTTCAAGGACAAGGTGCTTGTTAACAAATGAGGTAAATCAGTGGGAGGAAAGAGGGGTTGTCAAATGCCATCTCATGGGCAATAGAAGAGAACAGAATCATTTTAGTTGGATGGTATCTACAGTGATCCTTTCGTCCAATTGCCTGAACAATTCCAGGCTGAGAAAATATTAAAACTGACAGGCTTGGTTGTTGTGGTTTAACCCCATCCAGCATCTAAGCAGCCCAAACACACTCACTCTCCCACCATGGGATGGGGTAGAGATTCAGAAAAGTAAAAATGAGAAAACTCATGGGTTGAGATAAAGACAGTTTAATAGGTACAGCAAAACCCACACACGCCAGCAAAGCAAAACAAGGAATTTATACACCACGTCCCATGGGCAGGCAGGTGTTCAGCCATCTCCAGGAGGGTGAGGCCCTCACTCTGGATGACTCACCCATCCTCCTTCTTCTTCCCACTTTATGTGCTGAGTGTGATATCATAGGATGTAGGATATTGCTTGGGTCAGTTGCGGTCAGCTGTCCCAGCTGTGTCCCTTCCCAGCTCCTTGTGCACCCCCAGCCTCCTCGCTGGTGGGGTGGGTGAGGAGCAGCAAAGGCCTTGGCTCCGTGTAAGGCCTGCTCAGCAGTAACAAAAACATCCCTGTGTCATCAACCCTGTTTCCAGCATGGATCCGAAACAGAGGCCCATAATAGCTGCTATGGAGAAAATAAACTCTATCCCAGCCAAAATAAGCACAATGGAGCATGAAACCCCACTCTACAAAACCTATTCCAGGGTTTGATCACCCTCTTAGCAAAAAAATGTTTCCTGTTTTCAAGTCTGAACTTCCCCTGATGCAACTTTGAACCATTTCCACATGTCTGCTAACACTGAATCCTGGAGAGAGGAGCTCAGCACCTCCCTCTCCACTCCCCTTCCTCAGGAATCTAAAGAGAGCATTGAGGTCAGCCTCGGCCTCCGTTTCTGCAAATTAGACCGGTCCAGGTTCCTCAGCCACTCCTTACAGGACACACTATCCAGCCTTTTCATCAGCTTTGGTGCCCTCCTCTGGACACAATCAAGGATGAGCACGTCCTTCTCAAACGGAGTGGCCCAGCACAGACACAACACTCAGCTCCACACCAGTGCTGAATAGAGCAGGATAATCTTCTCTCTGACTGTCTGGCTGTGCTGTGTTTGATGCATTGCAGGATGCAGTTCGCCCTGTTGGCTGCCTGGGCACACTGCTGGCTCACAGTGAGCCTCCTGCTGACCAGCACCCCAGATCCTGTTCTGCAGGGCTGATCTCCAGCCACTCCTCTCCCATTTCATGCTTGTTTACAGAAGGACTGGGCATTAGCCATCCCACTTTCCTGATTCAAGTTCACTTAGCATATTACTCCCTCCACCCTCACATTTGTTTTTTTCTTTTCACACATGACTCTGATGCAAGGTACTTATCCATCTTCACGTGAAACTTTTACCCTCTTACCATTCTTCATCTCCTTAGCCATTCTGTCAAAAAACTTTCTACTCTCTAAAATCCTGCTGGCAAACCTCATTTTTTATCAACAACAACCTAACATAGCTGTAAATTAATGTCACACTCCTTTAATTTACTTCTCACTAACTAATAATAATAATAATAATAATAATAATAATAATAATAAAACATCTTGGAAAAACCTCTGTCCTCTCAAAACTGTTTTTCTTTGCATCATCTGCTTTGTTCCTTTTCTGTGTATCTTCTATGTCTTAACAAGTCGGATGTAACCTGTAAGGTTCCTTTTACCCCGTACATATTAATAAACAGTACCAAAGAATAGTTAAAACCTAGAGTTAAAACAAGAAAACAAAATAAAATTTAGTCCGCTCCAAGGTTATTTACTTTTGCTGCCCCGTTTGCTTTCAGCCTTTTCTTATCTCCACTTCATTCTCTGCATCTGGACATTTTTGCCGCACTGTGCCTTGTTCTAGTCCTTTTCTTTTCTTTTTCTGTCATTTCCCTTCATTTTTCTGCTCCCTTTCTTCCACTCCACCCAAAACTATAGTATTTCCCATTTTCTTTCTTATTTTCTGAATGCAGGCTTCCTTGTGCATATTTTGCCTTTATTCCCCCTTTCCTCCAAGCTATTGCATTTCTCTTCCCACTTGTTTTTTTTCAATTTGGCAGTGGTTTTTGTTTGTTTGTTAGTTGGTTTTCTGGTTGTTTGTTTGTTTTGGTTGCTTGTTTGTTGGTGGTTTTTTTGCAAAAACCACTCTAGATCATTCTTATTTACACAACATTGTATCTTTGTGTCACCTCTTTTTCCCACCTCTGCTTTTCCTGCATTACATAAATGTGGGAGCAGTGGAAAAGGTTTGTGCTGGGATTCTCAAAACAAGAGGAGGAATTTGGGCACCTTGGCAGACCTCAGCAGAGGATGGCATATGGACTGCAGGTATCTGCATCAATCCAAATTGCAACTTTCCCTTTGTATACAACCCTCTCTGTATGTTATTTGTAGTTGGTGAAATAACATTAGTTCAGCACTGGAAGGTGAGTTGAAGGCATGGCTGTGTCCCACCTTGCAGTGCTCAAGCATTGGTCTTTGGCTGCAAGGAGCAGGAGGGAAGGCGGATAGACTGTGGTTGACTCGACATTCTGGAGAGCCCTTCAGGGGTGGAAAAACCCTGGCTGTGCTCTTCTTTATGTCTTCGTAGCCACGAGTGAACTGGAATACGGCCTGGCAGGGTAATTGACAGGGGAAGATGTTGGTATGAATTCATGCCACCTACAGTGACTTGTTTGCTAGAGTTTGAATTGCCTGTGAACAGCTCTCAGCAGCTCTCATTTAAGCGACAAAAATGTCAAAATATTTCACTGAGTGAAAAACACACGTGAGTTACCAGGGCTGACTGTTTCTGAGTTCATACCTCTTAGCAAACAACTTCTGAAATGAGTTTTTCCTCCTCCCCCCAGCTAGCAGTAAGCAATTCATATGTTTTGATGTTGTAAAGGGCTTTTTAAATTTATTTTTTAAAGCTCTACTTTAAAATAAAGTGCTTTTCTTATAGAGGGATTGATTCTTTTCCTAGTGTAGTGAATGATAAAACTACTGTGGACTATGAAAAGGCAGCATAGCAGTCTCTATCTTCAGCTGTGTAACATGTCTGGAATCCATCCATTTTACTACTGGAAACCAAAAGATTTGAGAACATTAAGGCATCAAGGAAAAATTGCAAGTGCGAATGAAGAGAAAGTATTGTGATTAGAACAAAATCATTATTACTACATGCCTTCCCTACAGAGAAAACAGTTTAGACACCCATTACATGAAAGAGCTCATCCTTTCCTTGGAAACAGTCTACTTACATAGTAGCTAGACAAAATAATGTTTATAATTTATCAGCAATTCTTCTGTCCCTTAATTTAATTTAATTGATCAAAGACTTTTCAGAACTTTAAACAGAAATACCAGCTTCTGATTAATTCTCAGCTTTTCACAAAAGGTAAAAAATGGTGAAAAAAGATAGTACCTTCTTTCTTGTTGTTATGCTTGTTCTTACTCTTAATTTTTTTCTTATGCACATTCTTAATTTTTTTCTTGGTCTTATCCTTACTCTTATTAAACTCTGTTTCTCCCCGTGTCTGAGACTGTGATCACTCTCTGAAGTATTTGGGGACTGTTAGGAGACATAAATGCTGAAGTTTTTTCAGCATCGTATCATCAAGGCATCTTGTATTTTAATGTTAGGTGTTGAACAATGCAGGAAATGCTGTCCATGCTTTAAGTTCCCTGTGCTTTTTCTGAAATAGTTTGTAATGCAAATGTAAAAGGAGTTTGGGGTATCTGCTGCAGATATGTGATGGCTGAAAGCAAAGTACTTGTTCAGAAAAGCCTGTGTGTTTTTATATTTCACACTGGAATCATCCAAATTACTCCTTTTTAACTGAATTTTTTGAAAGAAAAACTGACCCATCTGAGAACAATAATCATTATAAATTTAAAGACAGAAGCAAATAAATTTTTTAGCAGCAATACTTGTTTCTCAAATTACATTAAATGTGAATTGAAAAATACTTAAAATAGCCCAACTTTAAGGTCTACATGGAGGTATACAAATTTGTCTTATATTTGATGACAAGTCATTTTATCTCACAACCACTATCTCCTTCATTTTGTTTTCCCCTCTATTCAAACTAGAATCATCCTAGGAACACCTGTGAACCTCATATCCTCTTTCAAATGCCTCCATAATTCTCATCACAGTTTCTAGCAAAGGAAATACTCACAATACTTTTAACTATCTTCTTACTCTCTGATGAGGTCTTTAGAGATGTCTTTTTGAGCACCCTCACCTGCCGAAGACCTTTGCTGCCTTCTGTCACTTTTTCTAGTACACCCTTTGCAAGAATGTATATAAAATGAAGGACACTATTGCAGCTATGCTCTCTGGTTCGGGATTGACATCCAGCCAACAAAGTTTGAACTCTTCATTTTCAAATCAAGTTTGGTAGAGGATGGTATCTCAAAAACTAGCACTTTCCAGTTAATTTTGTGACAACAAGGCTACAATAAGAGGAAGATCCTAATAGGGCCTTCAGTAAAACAATCTTCGGATAGTACACCTTCTTCTAGTCATCACAGAATGCACACGGGAACTAAAACTACATGAAAGAATACACTGTTGTTAAATTGCAAGTTGTCATTTATTCTGAAGGTCGAGGAATTGCTTGTTCTGTATTTCAGTATATTGTAACACAGTAAGATCCTGGTTAATCTTTCTAGTATGTAGGTAGTGTGCTACTGTTCATGACCCTATAAGTTTTTGTACCAAATATCTTCACTTTCACATCTTTAGCATACAGAAGTCCCTTAGGCACAGAATTTTATCTCATTTAAAAGGTCTTGTACAGTAGAATTGTGACCAATTCTGGATATTGTTAAAATTTCACAGTAACCTTTTTCACTCATATTTTGCCAAAATGAAAATTCTTGTTTTCCATCACACTTCAGTCAAAATAAAATTCTGTTATTTAATTCAGGAGGAAAATGCTGCTAGTGAAAGTCTACCCAACTTACAACATAAAAAGGGAGCACAATGTTCAAATGTGTTTATAATCCCCGTAAGCAATTCAGTTTGACCAAAACCAAACCCGCACTGTTCTTCTTTCTTTCCTTAGAATGCCTGTCAATTATGTTAAACTGAATTCATTTTTATCCTCTGACTTGAATAAAGATAGCTAGTACCAAACCGTGTTACTCATGTTAAATGGAGAAAAACACCCTTATTTTTCAAGAAGCAATGATTACCCTACCAGTTGTATCTCATTGAATCTGAAAGAGCTTTTATTATTGTAATTATATTCTGATTGAATTTTTCAGGCATCTATGATTATAGTAATGCAGCTTTTATTTTCTTTTAAACTGTAGACTTTATAAAGACATATACAATGGCTGGCACAAAAAACCAATAACTAAAAAAAGTTACGATTTTTTTTTTTAACTCTCTCTCTTTGAAGGGAAAACATATTTTTTAATCAGAAAACAGCAAAGCATAATAGTACATTGTCTTGCACTGTGGTTTAAAAACTGAAGCCAATTTGGGAAAGTGGATTTCATAATGGAAATATGACTGTGACTTGGCTTGGTTTTTTTCACCTCTCTGCCAAGCCAAAGTGAAAGGTCTTATAATTTCTCTTTCATGGTTTGGAGTATAGTTAGATAATGGTGTCCAGTTCCAGATTAAAAGAAAAAAATCACTGTGGTCTAATTCTGGGTAACTATGCTTCCCATAATCTTTGTGAGGAATCAAAGTGATAATGGTAATTAACTGAAGTTAAAGTATGTGAAATGAAAAAAATATGTAACTGACAATCAAATCATAAAAACTAAAGTAGAGTAAATTATAGACTATACTGCATTAGTTTACACTAGACTACACTAATTTGGTTGGAAGAACCCACAGTGATCACCCAGTCCAACTGCCTGACCACTTCATGGCTGACTACAAGTTAAAGCACGCTTTTAAGGCATTGCTCAAATGCCTCTTAAACACTGACAGCCTTTGGGCATTGTCTACTTGTTGAGGAAGCCTGTTCCAGCACCTGACCAGGCTCTCAGTAAAGAAGTGCTTCCTGATGTCAAGTCCAAACCTCCAAACCTCCCCGACACAATTTTGAGCCATTCTCAGCCTGTTATTACTGGATCCCAGAAAGAAGAGCTCAGCACCTCCCTCCCCACTCCCCCTCCTCAGGAAGCTGTAGAGAGCTATCAGGTTTCCTGTCAGCCTTCTTTTCTCTAAACTAGACAAACCAGAGTCCTCAGATGTATCTCACAGGATATAACCTCCAGCCCTGTCATCAGCTTTGTTGCCTTCCTCATGGCATAACAAACATGATCTTATTTTGTTGAAAATCATATATCTTCCTTTGCTCATCATGTGATTCAGTCTGCACTGCATCAAAAAAATGTGAAAATCACCTTAATAGCAGATTTTGCTTTCTTTTTTTTTAATGACTTATCAAAGTCTAGAGATAGCTCTCTGCAAGGAGCATTTCTGCGTGATTTTACTCAGTCCACAGGAGAAGATTTGTTCCATTGCTATGAAATACAGCATATGTTTACATAATAATACAATGACATGGGAAAATCCAGTGGCAGGTCTTGATGCAAACTCTTCAAGGTGTTGAGTAAACAACAGAAGCAGTGAACATCTAAATTTTATATGTGGATGCTTTTTTTACACCCACAGTCTATATTTTTCATGAAAGTCTGTATTTACAGCTCTGCTTATTTATTAAATCTTACCAGTTTGCTTTCTTTTTTTACCTTATATTAGAATATTGATGGTCTTCTTTTTCAAAGTAATTTTTGAAGGTATAGTCCATAGGGCCATCACAACAACTGCAGCACCATGTTATTTATATATTATTATTTCTACAGCATTTGAAGATTCAAAGACATCTTTCCAGACAACAGGTTTCAGAACAAAAACATTCATGAGCTAGGGTGTACCTGGAGAATGTCCTTCAGAAATTTTCTGCTGCTTGTGTTGTAAACATCTTGTGTACAGAAGTTCATAACAGAATTATACATGGAGCTAAACTGTCAGACCTTGAAAACAAGAGAAAATGGTAGGAACAGAGATAACAGAACTCGGCTGTGTATTGCTCTTTTCTGTAGGATTTCACCCTCAAATAAGATGTCAGAGAGGACTTGTTCACTTTTCACATTAAACATACTCTTTCTGCCACACCACAATGAAGTTAGCCTGCAAGGCAAGGACTATCACATCCTCAAAAATCCCAAGATAACCATTTCTGATGGCTAGACTGGAGGATCTGAAACCTGATTTTACTCCTGTGATTTATTTTCAAATGTTAACACTTCACATCTGCAGTGTTAAATCTCTTTCTAATGTACATATTTTAAAGGAAGGTTAAGGTTAGCACTTGTACTATTGTTTTTGACGTAGTGCAGCTGGCTAGCAAGTGCAAACCTGTGAAAGCTTCTCTGGCCTCATGAAGAACAGCAACACCATGAAAAACTGTGAGTATAACATTAAATTTGGGCTCATTTCATTAAAATTTTGATCAATGTCATCTACAGAAAGCTTGATTTATTTGATCTGAAAATATGTTTAAAGTACAAAAAGACTATTGATATAAGGCAGATGATTCTTCAGTGATTATTCCACATCTGGAGTATCCTAGTTGGTTCCTCCATGAAGGCGATGTCAGAGAAACCACAACTTTTAAGAATAAGAGATATGTAGGAGCAAGGAAAATATCAGCCACCTGATTTTGCAACAAACATGCTTCCTATTAGACAACATAAATAATGGAGTTGTAGCATGGCAAACCTAGAAAGTTGTTAACCAAGAACCCAAATACTCATGTTTATCAATTTAATGATTTGGAGGATGGCATAGAGACACCAAACTCTAATGCTTCATTGGACACTGAATTGTGTCAGGGAACAGTATCTGAGAAGCTGATGCAGAACTTTGTTACAATCCAACTAGTGAGAGAGGCCTCTGCCCAAATTAAGGTGCAAACAACATTATATGCTGAAGTCAATAATATGGATCTTATTTAATAGTAAATGTGAAGAAGAGACATAGAAAGAAAAAAAAAGGAAAAGGTATGGGGAGAGAGGGAGAAGAGAAAGAGAGAGAAAGAGGGGGGAAGGAGAGAAAAAGGATGAGGGGACAGTGAGAGGGGAGAGACACGTGGATCCAGCACCATCCCATTGGTCCTTCTTCAGGACCTGGGCTTCTGGATTGTGGGGGACCCAAAGCCATTCTTCTGGAGGCACCACCTTTATGCAGTCCAAGTTCTGGATCCACAGGCCAGTCGTAGATGTCAGAATGTAACTTGGAGTGGCATGTGTTTGAGCAGCTGCTTTCTTTCCCACAGTTTGTCATATTATTGCATTATAATATGCATTGTAATGCATTAACTAAGATGTGGTAATCAGATTTCATCTCACCAGGCCTGGAATTAGTGCCTTCCTGTCACAGATTTATCCTTTCTGTGCTTACCTCAAGTTTCCACCGTGGTGGCTTGTCTTATGGCAAGTTCTGTAACCTTGACAGTGTTTTGAGACAGGCAACTGTGCTCTTATAAGTCCTTACAGACCTGTGTACAATAAGCAGTTCCTCTCTGCTGCTATCCTGTGTGTAACATATGAAAATTTGAGAAAAATTAACACATAAATCCAGTGCACTCTTTACACCAAATCAATATAACAGAGAAAAAACTGCTTTTACTATGAAATAAAGTAAACATAGTGTGGTTTTAGTCATTTTGCTTGGCAGTTATGTTCTTAAAATCTTTAAACGGAAATGTTAAGTTAAACACATCTTTTTTTCCCCTGAATCCAATGCATCTTGATCTAAAAGTTCTCAAATTAAAATAAGAATAATTTATTTTATATATTCACAGGGCATAGTAAAAGAACATGGAGCATTTAGGTATTATGGATAATTCAGACATAAGTCTGTTAATGATGTTGTTTTAAATACTGATTTGTTTCCTGCTACATGAACTGTAAAAATGAAAATATCTCTAAGTAATGTATTTTGATGCACATTTTTTTGGTACTTGAGATGCTGTCTAGCAGAAGGTGAAGGCTGAAGAACTTGCAATACAGAATTTTGTATTCTATTCATGCCTCGCGATACTTGATCGCATATATGCATAAGAGGATGAATGCAGGTCTGCACACTGTGCTGAACAGACAATACAGCAGGACGAAATTCATTGCTTCTGTGCATTGCAGTCAGGCACAACTGGAGCATTTGGTTTGGGTTGTACTGAGGCACCCTGCCCTGGAAAATACTTCATTATAATCCTTTAATACTTTAAATCAACCATCTTGTCTGTGAAAAATCAGTCCTGTGTAGAACTATGACAGTGTACAAACAGGCATCATTATAGTATCATCAAGGTGTGGATAAAAGCAGATTTGCATATCACACAAAAGGGGCTAGTCTGTCTATTTTCTTTCTTATTCCATTGTGACTGTTGACATTTGAGGCATTATTCCATATTTACCCTAGTGAGACATGATCACAAGTGAGTCTCCATCAGGAGTTAAAGCCAAAGTGTGGAGGCAAAAGTGCTCCTTTGAAAGGAGCATATAAGCAATTCTACATTAAAACGTATTATTTAAAAAACAGTTAAGTGAGTACAGTTAGACAGAATGTTATTGTGCTTTAAATCTCTGGAGGAAAGGTGATTAGATGCAGCTGCTATTTTTTCTATAATAAATTTGAATAGAATATTTTACTTGCACACGCTGCAGAAGCTGAGCACAAATTGCCTCACTAAGCTCTATTATTCTGGGGAACAGCAAGAATAACAAGCTGAGACACTGGTGAACTCAGAGAAATATGAATAACACATTAACACTCAGGAAGTATCAATAGCATATTGTCTGACACTGGGGACAAACATCTTGAGGATACAAGGAATTGCAAGAATGGGTCATCAAAAACAGGTCTGAACATGGGAGATTTTCAAGACCACTTCTCCAGGGAAAACAGATGCATCTGCAGGGGGTAAGAAATCTTGCCATTGAAAAACTAAGGGATTTTGTCTCTCAGATATTGTTAGTCTCATGTTAAAATGGGGTGAAGGCTAAGCAGGAGGAGTGATTTTTATTTCTGCAAACAAAGAACACAGTATGGGGGTATTTGTGATACTCAGATGGTTATATCTCAAGCTTACTGCTCTCCCAACCTTATTTCCTGCTTAAAGCTCAGGAGAGTTTGATGCGTGAGAGAACTTCAGGGAGGGAGGGTGAAATACTGCCAAGAAACATTCCCTGGCTGGCCTTGTTATAGCACAGCACAATATAGTCAATGCTGTTGCAAAGAGTTCCAGACACACACAAAAAAATAAATACATTCTTTATTGAGAAGTGTTAAGAGGGCACAAAGAGGATTCTTTTTTTTCTTTCAAGAGATTCTTTTTGTCTGCATTTGGTGCAGCTGGATTAACAACACTTACACCAAAAGTCCTCTTACCAGAGAACAAGCAGCCTGCTCCTTTTCTTGAATGATAGGCCCTTAAGCTGTCAGGGCTTAGCTCTATCTGTCAAGTTTCAGTCTTTTCTTCTGAAATTGCCCAGCAAGATTCAGCTGGACTGAACACACCAGCTTAAATCGTGTACCTTACAAAATTGCTGCAGTAATGATAGCTTTGTCACTTTCATCCCAACATCTGTAGCTTGCTCTGATTAAGGAGGAATTTGCAAAATTAAAGAACTGAATATGTATGTCAATGAGAATTTAAGATGCTGTATGCTGTAATTTGCCATTGATTATAATCAATCAGAGACAATTCAGTTTTACTCTTGATCGCTTTTGAAAGCTGAGCTTTACAGGGCAATCTAAGGTACTACTGAAGGAGAGCAGCAGGAAATTATACCGTAATTCACTGGCACAGCCAATTGATTTAAGGAATCCAATAGGAGCCAATAAATTCATAGCTCTGATGTCATTAATAGCCTGAATGTAGTCTGAGAATTTCTGGGATTATAAAAAGCCTATCAAACTGAATGTTAGTGTATCATCATAGATTAGAAAGTGCTTTGATAATTTTCAGCTTCTCCCCTCAACTCTGCCCTTGTGAGACCCCACCTGGAATACTGCATCCATGTCTGGGATCTGCAGCAGAAGGGTGTGAACCTGTTGGAGCTAGTTCAGAGGAGAGCCATAAAGATGTCCAGAGTACTGGAATGTCTCTTCTGTGAAGACAGCCTAAGAGGGATGGAATTGTTCAGTCTGGAAAAGAGAAGGCTTCAAGGAGATTTCATGGCATCCTTTCATTACTTAAAGTGAGCTTATAAAAAAGAAAGAAAGGGCTTTTTACAAGGGCTTGTAGAGATAGGACGAAGGGAAATGGTTTTTTAACTAAAAGAGGAGAGCTTCATATTAGAAGTTAGGAAGAAATTCTTCATCCAGAGGATGGTGAGGCACTGACAGAGGTTGCCCAGAGAAGCAGTGGGTATCTCAGTCCTGTCAGTGTTAAGGTGTTATGAATAGATGATGTGAGTTTAAATCAGCTCCTGTCTGTTGCCCAGGCCTCTGGCTGCAGGCAGTCGCATTATTGAGGTGGCCAGCACCCCAAAAATTCACCACCACTCACAAGTTCTTTAATAATGGCTGATTTGGTCTCTTATAAAATGAATTATTTATTAACAAACACAAAACTAACAGACATAAGACTTAAAACAGAGTATTACTACACAGGGAAAAGATAAAAAAAAGAAAAAAGGCATACTAGTATTTAGATGTTGAATTAACGGTACCATTAAAATTACCATTAGCTAGCTGAGAAATAGTATAACTTAGGATTCAATGTTTCTTACCATCCAATTATCTTGATGGGGTACACATCGAAGTTCTTTCCCTCAATTTCCAGAAAAGTAACCTGGAGTTGGTCCAAGGCTCCAGGGAGAAATCTTCTCACACATCTCCACAGAGTGTGTAAGAGACTTCTGCCTCTGTGACAGTTGTGTGGGCTTTTGTAGACATAAGAACCATGTCTTTTGGTCAAGAATATTTCTTTCATCTCTTCCCACATTTGCTTTCCAGACTAAGATGTTGATTCAGGGTTTGGTCTCAGACCCTAAGGAGCCTGGAGATGATCTCCTGCTGAACTCTCTGACCTCCTGCTGAGCCCTCTGGCTCCTCACTGGTCTATTAGTCTAGCCTGAGTAATCTCTTCTAGTGCCTCAGCCATGAGAGAGGGGAGACGTCCTGCTACGTACAGCCAGGTTGGATGTGGCCCTAAGCAACTTGATCTAGTGGATGGCATTCCTGTCCATGGAAGAGGGATTGGAAATAGATGATCTTTAAAGTCCTTTTACAACCCAAGCCTTTTTGTGATTCTATCATTCTATATTTTAGGTAGAAAATAATTGCTTCTATGCCTTACATTATTGTTTCTGAGGCGAAAAGAAAGCTATGAAAGTATTTTATAGCTTCAGAATCTTCTTCAGAACTCAGAAACTTCTCCCCCCGGAGGGTGGTTGAGCACTGGAACAGGCTCCCCAGGAAAGCAGTCACAGCACCAAGCCTAACAGAGTTCAAGGAGTGTTTGGACGATGCTCTCAGGCACATGCTGTGACTCCTGGGGCTTCCTGGGAAGGACCAGGACTTGAGCTTGTGGGCCCCTTCCAACTCAAGGTACTCTATGATTTTATGATTCTGTTACATTAGAAGTAGTGTCTGTACAAGAAGGAGTATGTGAGATGTCAGGCACTCTGTGAATAAGATCCAGCCTTGACAAGCCAGAAGTGCAAATTTTACTGGTTTTACTATTGAGGCAACAGACATTAAGTTTTATATAAGTTTCTTGCCCAGACCAAAGTAGAGAGAGCTTTGTCTCGCTTTTTTCATCTTTACCACCCCAGATTTTGTATGTGTCAAAGAGGCCACTACAATGGCTTGAGGAAATCTTGGCCTTGTGGGATAGCTATGACCTTGCAAGAAATCAAGAATCATCTGAAAGTTTTTATTCTTTGGCAAATAAGACCATCTCTGCTTTTCAGGACAGCCCTAAATGACTTCAAATAGCAAAGCTGGAAAGTTTTAGCACAAGGTGTAGAATATCAAGTCAAAACAAAACCAAAATAAACACCCATATATAACCTTAGTCACATTGTTTGGAAACAGGAAAACAAAACAGTGACTTGACTTGCTTTTGTTCACTTTAAGATTGTGGCAAGCATTATGTGGCTTCAGTTACAAGTCAGAAATATGAAAATTAGATTTGTCCATTAGTTATAACTGTGGGGCTCTAGGGTGATTCCTGTGCACATACACACTGCAGTAGATTCATTATTTTGAGGGGGAAGAGGCGGGGGTCACAGCTAGCTGTCAGGAGACATGGAATTGTTGCCTTTCCCTGGGCTTAGAATTAAAAGCCAAACACGGTTAGAGGGGAAAAAAGGGTTTTACCTCTGTATTTATTCAAGGATCCTTTCGTGCATCACATCCAGGTAGAAAGCACCCCCAAATGCACACAGAAAATGCACACCCAAAAGTGCCCACCAGGATGCCCACCCTAAGAATGCACCAGGGTGCATCCCCCGAACAATGCACTGAACTGCTCAATGCACAAACACACACACACACACACGCACAAAAATGCCCCCCACCCCAATGATTCACGTATACAATTATAGACCTTGCAAATTAGCATATCTAGCAAAGATTCCCCAGTAAGAGGCTCAAGAGAAGCCCTCATCCTGAGGAACCTTCCCCCTGGAGGGGCCTATCTTAGTTTACAGAATGTGTTCTGGAGAGGACCTTGGTGTCTGGGGCTTTCCGACCCAACTTCAAGGCTTCCAAGATGTTTGGTCTCTTGGCTTAACAGAACTTTGGGTCTAAGCAAGTTATCAGACTTAGGGAATTACAAGTACGTGGGCTAAAAGCACTAAGGATACATGCAAAGCTGTATGAAAGGGTATAAGAAAGGGTATATAAGAGGGGTATAGGAAAAAGCAAAAATCATCATGGCATCATAACAATGGCCTGGCTGCCAATGATGGACATTTACAACTGGGTGACTAAACCTTCACAGTGAAGTCTTTGATTGGTTGGTACAGGAGTACTGCAGGTGGGAATTTTTTCCAGATTTTCCCCAGGGAAGAAGTTGTGGTGGCTGCTGTTTTATGCTTAAACTTGCTGGGTTCCTAGTTCGCATGAACCAAAAATTTGCCTAGGCTATTCCTGCTACAGAAGTGATCAGACCAGACATTTATAAATGGTCAATAGAAACTTTTCAGAAGTGGTCATGTAGAATAGTCCTTCATATGTAGCTGAGATAATGTATGTCAGCAGAGATCATTAAAAATTAAAATGCTTCTGTTGGGGTGGTTTTAGAGGATCAAGTCAGCTAGGCTGTAAGAACTGTGCAGGACTGAACTTTAGGGAGGACCTCTTCATCTGGTTGAAGACACCCCAGTGAGAATACTTGCCATGGAGGCTCCCACTGCCACCAGACAGAAGATGGCCATCTTGCTCAGCACATGACATTTCTATGTTGACATTACTGCATGTCAAGATTTTAATGCATTAGGGTAGGGTTTTTTTTTTCCTTTTTAACAAACACTATGTTTTGAACAACATATTCCCATGTCATATTCACCTATCAGACTACAAAGTCAGGCTAACAACAACGATAAGTTACACAGCTACTCTAGCTATGGTTTGGATCTCAGATGGGATGGTTCCTGTATTCAGTACCTTCTTTGCAGTAGAGTAATTAATTTTCAGGGTGGGATGTTTGAGGTTTTGAGTGTTTTTTTCAGTTTTTGAGGTTTTCTCGTAGCTATGACAGCTGAGTGATGTGGCTCTTCCTTTCAAGAGTGTAAGTTAAATGGACCATGACTGAGATAAAACCTTCCCTTTCTTTTCCCTCACAGTGTCAGCCTATCCATAAAAACACCTTGCAACACTCAGTAGCTCAGATGTATACTCAGTCTATTCAGATGCATAATGTCTGTTTAGAAGGCAACGCAAATGCAGGCATATTTGACACTGAACAAGAAGCAGCTAATAATGTGACATGGATTAACTTCTTCTCACCAGCCGGTCATGGGTCTCAAGCTCTTCTGCACACACACACACCACCACCCACCCCCCACCCAGCAATTTAACTTCAGTAAGAGAAAAACAGCTAGAGAAATATACATTTTGCTGATTTGTAAATGATGAGAGAAGCACCATTTATGTCTACTTCTTGCTGAAAGGAGTCATGATTTGCTTTTCCATTTATCTGGAACTGACCTGTTCTGGATGTTTGAATAGATGTGTCTCTACTGCATTCACTTACACATGTAGAACATTGGAATTAAAAATTGCTCATTTTTGATTTAATGCTCAGATTAACATGATTGAAATGTTCAGTGAAAACCAAAGAAAAAGAATGAAAATAACAACAGTAGGCACTACTACCAATTACTAGACATGGTGATCTTAGAGGCCTTTTTCAACCTTAACAATTCTATTATTCTGATTTTTGTACTCTTGTAGAAGCACAAAAACGTTCCTCTTCCAGTAAGGCTGATCTGATTGTGTGTTCTGTATGATTGTTCCGCTACATAGTCTGTGTTCAAATGTGCTTTCCATCCCACCACTGAGCTAAATACCATTAACAGAACTAGTTAGCTCTTTTTTTTTATTCAGACGTTGAGGCCAGACACCTTAAATATTTATATGAAATTGAAGTTATTCATCTGTTAGTAAACCTGAATTTCCAAACAAATAGACATTCTTCTCTTTTTAGGTACCTGCTATTACCAAAGAGTCACAGAACTTAAATGTAATATGCTGTCATCATCCCTCCCCAGTGGAGTAGCTGGGCAATCTTTCCTGTAAATTCTCTTGTCACCAAAGACATGCTTTATGGAGCATTATGTCATTGTGAGCACTTCTTTCTCCCTGATGCTTTTGCATCATGTCACATGTGGCACCTTTGGGAATGATCTAATGACACAGCACTTTGGCATGCCACGGGGAGAAGCATTTCTAAGAGGGTGCTGTGGCAATGGAATGGCTGCCTATATGAAAACCTGCCTTGAATTACCAGCAAGCCTTGAAGCACAAGCAAAACACTTTCACACTTTAGGAAATGCCTTGTTGAGGAAAAGCTAATACTTCAGTTCTCTGTGGATTAATTAGGAAAAGAGCCCCATCCAGGACCCACAATTGTTTACTTGAATAGTTTTCGAGCAAACTACAGTGTTTCAGCTGAGGTCTAATTGTGCCTGATAGACCCATTACTTTGTAATTTGAGCAGTGTTGTAGAATTTTCCCCAGTGATTAATTAAACTGGAGATAGTGCCCCAATCTTCATAGAAAGCAAGACCACTTAAATTTTTCATCATCTCTGCCAGAGTTGATGCATGTATATTGTTCAAAGCCGGTGGGCTCTTCTACCCCTTACTTCCTAGGTTTACAATACTGAGAATAACTCAGGCTGGTGTGTGTCTTTGTTCCCCATCATGGCTCTGCCCTGCAGATGCCCATAGGGGATCTCGTAAGTCCCTGAAAATCTCAACTGCTTTTCACTTAGGCTTATTTCCTACTAAGGTAGTTTTCTGAATAAGGTTAAATGTGCAGCACTTCTGAAAATGCCTGTGACTGTAGCCAAAGGCACTTAGAAGACAGGAAAGTTGTCACTTAACTGCTGTCCACTTCAGAAACCACTGAGGGCAGCAGGAAGCAAAAAGAATGGTAAGATGATTGCATCTTTTACAATTTCTTTTCATTGCTGCTACTGCTACTGCCCTCTCAGTGATCTGACTTTTATTATTTGACCTTTTCTTTCTTTCTTTTAATGCTGAGTGTTTTTCTGAGAAAGGATCACCACAGAAAATTTGCCTTGTATAAGTGCAGTAAATGTAGGGGAGGAAGAGAGGGATGGAGAAACAGAGCTTAAAACATTGCATGGAGGCTCACAGAGAGCTCAAGAAAAATAGAGAAAAATAATGGTTTAAAGGCTGATCTCTGACTTTTAATACATTTCTGAGATGAAAGGGTGAATATTTGGACTATGTGAGGTCTGAGTCAGAAACTAATATACCTGCAGTCTTTAACTAAAATTGTTTCAATATTTGAACTGAATTCATGTGTTTACATATTCAATGTGTATAGAACTGTTTTTCTAAGAGACCTCTTTCCGTTTTTGAAGTAGCTTGAGTTACAAATGTATTTACTTTTGAGGGGTGTTGGAGCTATTTTTAAAGTAGATCCATTAAGAAGTTTGTGTGAGGTCTGATGTGCTTAGGTACACTGGTGTTTATAAACACAGCCACCTCTAATCAGTAAAACATTAAATGAAGTCTTCACTCACTGAGAAGTTCATGAAGACAAAAAGTCTGTCTTGGCAATTGATCAATGCTAAGTGCATCTCGATTTGCTGAGTCAAGGCTGGTGGTGTCACAACTTGTGTGTTATGAAATTCTTGTGGAACTGGTGTTCTTGTCCCCACTCCATTTGTCTTTCTGTATGATTTTTGTTCTAAACCCCAAAACACCAGGCAGAGTCCAAAATTACACACACAGTGCATCCTGCAGTACATTATAGGCATTTTAGGCAACCCCAAGGTGATTTCGTCCATACCACACTATGTGCTCATGTGCCTGCATCAGTTGCAGGATTGAAACTACACACAGACTCATTATCTTCCAGCTTCACTCCAGTGGTGCTCATCTGCTTATGTTTTTAGAAGGCATCTCTCTCATCAGGGAAATGTCTTCTGTCTTGTTTGCATTGACCAATGGAGCCACAGAAACTAGAGGTGAGAAAAAGCCCCATGAACAATTACGGCTCTTGTTATCATCCAAAAGATAGTGGAAATATTTTTGGTTGTTTTGAAAATTTTGACAGAAGGTTTTTTTATTTAAAGAGGTTTTTCCAGAAGTGGCTACATTTCACACAGAACCAGAGATAAAATTTGTTAGGAGTATTAGTGGTTTATTGGAAGATCCAGCCTGAAGATACTCTGTGTTGTTAAATTCATCTAAAAAAAAAGCAGCCTATTGAGAAAACTTTAAAAACGAGAAAGCTGCAAATGATGGCACACTGTATTGGGTCTGGCTGAGCTGGAGTTTATTTCCTCTTAACAGCCCCCACAGTGCTGCTGTGCATTGCATTGATGGCTACAAAGATGTTGATAGGACACCAGTGTTTTGGCTACTGCTGAGCAGCGCTGGCACAGCACCAGCGCTGACCCTCCAACATTCCACCTCCATCCATAAGCTGAGGGTGGGCAAGATCCTGGCAGAGGACACAGCTAGGCCAGCTGACCCAAACTGACTGAAGAGATGTTCCATGTCAGCTCAGATACAAAAGCTAAGAGAAGGAGGAGTAAGGGAGGACATTCATTATTTACAAGGTTTGCCTTCCAGAGCAATGGCATCATGTGCTTGCCAGTGGGAAGTAGAGAATAAAATCTTTTGTTCTCCTCTTTGCTTGTGCATATGTAACCTTTCACTTTTGTTTTAGTAAACTGCCTTGTACCAACCTACAAATTGTTTTCCATCTTATTCTCTCTGAGAAGAAGCAGTGATAGAGAGGCTTGGTGGGCACCTGGCATCCAGATAAAGTCAACCCAGCACTTACACAAAATAAAAAACAAACTAGATTTCACAAATTTTATTTTATTCTTTGAAAATACTAGTTATATTCAGAGTTTAATTATAGCACTCATACAAATAATTATTTATTTGGAAAAGAATGCTTATGAGTAATACCCAGTGATGAGGTCTCCTTTACAATGTTAAACTTAGGCAGAATTAATCCTCTGTGGCAACCTAAAATTCCTTAGGAAGCTCAAGAAGTTTGCAATTTCAGTTGCACTTTTTTACCTAATAAAGATGAAATGATCTGCAAAAAGTTAGAAGAAGAAATCAAAAAAAAAGCAATTTAAATTCAGAATCTCCACTTTGGTTTGGTTTATTCAGGCTTTGCAACTTCTGAAATTAAAACCTGTAGATATGTTCTTTCTGCCCATAGAAGAGTATAAAATTACTATGAAAGTCATTCTAGAAATTTTTAATTCAGTAAAAAGAAGATGAGAAATCATTTAAAATAACAGGTATAAAATATTTTATAAGTAGCATGATCAACTTCGGTCCGGCTGACCTTTTTAGGCATTGATTTTTTGTGTGCTAAGTTGCTCTCTTTTACTTAGGGGGGAAAAAAAAGGAAGATTCAAACAAGACCATAATTTTTTAATAGTACCCCAAAGGTGATTTACAGGAAAAAAATATGTGCTTTCAGACTACTAATATTTCTGAAACCTCAAAAACCATGAAACCTTTCCCTCTATAATATAATAATAAACTAATCAGACAAGCTGGATATTCCACAGTACATTTTTCCACATGGGATACAGTGTTAATCTTTCAATTACTGAAAATAATTTATTCATTAAAATATTATTATTTGTAATCCATCACCAGGTATAGTTCCCAATCCAAATTACTTCCCTCCAGTACTGCACAGCGCACATAACAGGAAACTCCCCCAGAGAACTTGCACTCCAAATGTACAGTATATACATTAAGGGTTATGGGTAAAAACAGCTGGAGTGCTGAAGAAGAAAGGACGGTGAATTCCTCTGAGGTCTAGTAGAAAGTGCTGAATGAAAATGTGTACCCTTACTGTAATCCCTGTATTTTGAACCACAAGTCTATCTGACCTGAATATTTACAGTACCATAAAAGCCATTTCCATTTATACCATTTCTGCTCCACAGAACTAGCCATTTCTGCCTTGCTCTCTTGCTTGCCACAAAGCTGGTCAGCTGTTCCAAAAGGAGTGAGTGGGAAGTGGATTCAGGCAACCCCAAGCAGTGCTTTGCTTGTAACTGTCCACCTTCATGACTAGCTTGGTGTTGGTATGGATTTTGGTATGGATTTGGTTTTTGTTTTTCAAATTTGTTAATGGATGCTACTTCCATCTGTGAGTTAAATATGTCATTATTGTCTAGGCATTATTGTCAGGCTCAGCAGGACAGACTTAGACCTGCTGGTCAGTGTACTTATATTAAGGTTAGATTAGTGCAGTTTCTCATTGTCAGCAATGCCCCATTTTGTTATCTCAAGAATGCAGACTCATCTGAGTGTTCAGCTACTCCTGTTTGCAGTCATTTTATGTAGTTCCTCCATTTCATAGTCAGGTTGTACTGACTTCCTTCTTGAAAGAGTTTGATGTGAATTGTTATGATAGTTTGCATCCTTAGAGAGAGGGAATGTGAGGAATGACAGCCAAGGTCACCCTTTTATGAAAACCAAGAAGTTGCGAGGGCTGTGCCCTCTCTCACAGAATGATCCAAATTGGGGCTGTTTTGTGACAGGACTCTCATGAGAAGGAAAGCAGAAAAAGCACCCTGGCTGTGTGTTTGGGGAAGCCTTTTCCCAGGATTGGGGAAATGAGCCTCACAAATCTTGCCAGCAAGCAGGGCTTAGTGAACTACCAGCTGCCTGGTCCTACATGTATCAAGGGAGCAGCTGTTTGAGTGATCTCATACAATTGATTTGCTGCTGTTTCCTGACAAATGAGCTTGCTCTTTATTAGCCCTGTTCATAGTCTCAAAAGGCAAAATACTGCTCATGTAATTCTTCCCTGCACTTGCAAAGTGCACTTGTTATCATTCAAAGTGTTCTGCTCTTTTACAGCTTTTAAAAATTAATGATTTAATTTGTTCTCTTTCCCCCCAAACTTTAAAAAAAGCTTTTAAAGTTTGTTTCACTTTTACAATTAAGATGTCCATAGACACAGTGGAAATGTGCATGGACCTGTAAAAATTTCGGAGTGTGTCATAGGGTATCGTCATTTATTGTGATTTTGCTGTGGTTTATGAAATACATTCTCTGTGCCACAGAAAACTGGAGAAGCAGTCTTGGTGGGATCCCACTTTACCCCAGTGTCACTGCACTCCTCACCCACCTTCCAGGCAGATGGAGAACTAAGCCTGAAGAGACAAAAATCCCATTTTCATGGCTACTTGTGCCTTTTGATCTTATCCTCTGATTTTAGTTTAAATCCTCTGGAAAGACTGTAAAACTGCTAAAGTCTTATTGCTAAATACTACTTTGGAGGTTAAAAAATGTATACAACAAGCCAACCTGAACTACTCTCTAGTCTCTTCAGAATCGATTATTACCATTCAAGAGAACAAAGTGTTGTAGAAAGATTACAATTCACAGTAGGAGCCAGAATCCAATAACCAAGTGCACCTGAGAAAAGGAAGCACACACTTTCTTTTTTTTTCTGAACTATCTCAGAGAAGAGGCAACAGCAGGTCAGCTTAAATTAGTCGCAGAAAGGGAGAGAAAAATAAATGATACAGTCTTGATGTGAGATGAAGAAGATGAACTTCCTAGAAGCTGTCTGCTGGTTTAAAAAATTATTGTGATGAAAAGTTCTGACATCTTAAAATTGTTGGAAATTATAAATGAATCATGTTAACTGGCTGGATTTGATAATAGTAATTAATCTTGAGAAACATGAATTAAGACCCTCAGATAAGTTTTACAAGAATGCTTGAGCCTTGATTTGGCATTCAGTGCTCCCAGATTAGTCTCGTATCTGGCACAGAACTGGAAAACAAATCTGCTTTAAATACTATGGTTATATAACAAATATATTTTCATTTACTCTGAGCTTAAGCCTCTGAATTCTTTCACATCGTCACAACCACCCTCCCCCTCCCCTCTCCAAAGCCCTCCCAGGTCTATTAGAAACAATAATTTGTAACAACTGATACAGTTTCCAAACACAAATTTTGAGTTAATTCACAGCAACAGACCAGTTCAAGAGACCTATAATTATTTATGCTATGTCCTTCCACAGCCTCTCTGTAGCATAAAGAAACCTTCAAGGGTATGCTAAAGGCAAAATAAAAATGTCTTGATGTTTTAAGTAAGTTATGAGAGAACTGTGGGAAAAATGCAAAGCGAAATCCATATCAGAAGTCAGTTCTAACATTTGCAGGGATTATAATGGAAGCAATATTTGGCTATAGGCAGAGCCAAGAATACGATGCATTTAAAAGTTAAAATCAAAGCAAAATGTAGAATAGATGGTCTTAAAGGAAGAATTTTCTTCTTGTTTAGTGAAAGGTAACCTTGAATCTGTTTTTTCCCAGCTTTCCAATGTTTTTATTTGCAATCTTGATTTCTTCTTTAAATAAATGAGGGTTTGGGTGTTAAAATGCATGGATATTTCTCCTTCAAAATGTTCCAGGTTGGATTTGGCTTTTATACAACATTGAATGCAAAGCAGACTTGTACAAGTCTGTCAATATGCATGTTGGATGTATGTATATATTAGATTAGGAATCAACTTTAAGGAATTATAAAGCAAATAATTTTCCCTACCAAGAAATATCTCTTGCATAAAGAAATGGCACCTTAGAGTTTGAAGCAAATTAATTCAGAAGCAACCAGGCATCACAAATATATGAATGGGAAAAGTATTATTAGATGAAACATGACAGCAAGTTCAGAAAAAGAGTATCTTTGTTTTTGTCCTGGTGTTTTTAAGGAGTAATGTATTCACAGCATGGTGAATTTTTCTGAACTTTTAGCACATGAGACCTAAGGGACTACATGTCAGAGAGGTTCAATTAGCCAAAACATTAGTGCTTGGAGATGTTTGATTTAAAAGACCATATTCTTGAAATTTTAAAGTGGGTAAAATGTATTTCAATATTTCTAGCATGTAAGCCACAATGCCTTGGAGAAAAGGATGACATGAGGAACTGCAGCTTAAGAACATGGTTGATTTTTCAAGAGGCATTAAAGAGCAGCAGTGAGTCTAAATGCCTACATGTTTGCACAGGAACGCTGGCTTCTGGAGACAGTTTGACTCCTCTGTTATTCAGAAGGTGTGCTTTCAGCATTAAGTAGGAGACTACCTCCCACCATCTTAGCTCAGTCAAAAGAGGGGTGAAGAGTCAAGGTTTATGAGATTCTGCCCACTTTTCAAAGTTTGCTGTTAAAGCAAAATGTCCATGTCCACCAGATCCTGTGACTCAGGAGAGGCCTGTGTAAAGATTGATTTCCACAGCAGCTGTGGTAAAGTCTCCCCTGGAGAACCTTGCAGAATACCTACATAAGGACTGAAAAAGAAGGAAAACAGTGAAGGAGAGAGACAAATACAGGCATAAATTAGGAAAGAAGTTTTGGCTGTCTGCTAGGCATCTGCATCTAGTCACTAGAGCTGCAATTACAGTATAATTGCAGGATATGCAAGCCCTTCCCCAGGGCTCTTCTTGAAATGTAACTTTCAGTGGCCTCTGCTCCTTTCAACCATATTCAGCCCAATCACATAAAATCACCTTCTGTTTGGTCACCAGCACTCACTAGTTTTGATGTATAGGACAGTGTTTTGTGAACAGCTGCAGAGCATGGCTGATAAGAGGTGGATATGATCTGAATTGTCCTCGGGATACTACATAACCAGCAGTATCTGTTAGCACTACTGTGGTTTGCACTATACAGCCTCATTTGTGGGGATATGTCTTCACATTTTGCTTCATGCTGGAGTTGCATTAGTCAAAAGTGAATCCTGCTTGTAGTCACCCCAAACCTAACTGACCTAACAGCTATCCATCATAGTTGATATATACTGAATTTGACTCAGTTGAAGCAGTAATCTTGTCTCAGCATTGATTCACAGAAAAAGAGAACATTGGCTGCAAATAGCAAAGGAAGTGGGCTAATAGGGTTAATAAATATATAATAATAATAACAATAACAATCCCAATAGGCATGCAATTTTGCCTTTAGGAGAAGGTTGAATAATAGTTGCCTAGTAATGAAGAGAGGCCAGGTTATGAGCTCCATTCTGTAGCAGGAGCAGCTATGGAAGTGGAGACTGGTACACAGAGGCTAAGCCTCTGACCCAGAGTTGCTTTCACACACTGGAAATAACCTGCTGGAAGAGCGGCCAGCAGCATATGGCTCCTCAAAGGGATTTTTCAGACTACAAAGTGAAAGGGTGGATTGTTTTTGATGAGATTAGATGTCATGCAGTGGAGCTTTATCAGTACAGTAAAATCAACTCTTTAGCTCAAAGTTCAACACTGATACACCATGCTGCCCTTTGGATTTCCAGTGTTATACTTGATCTTTATGAAGACCTTTCCTAATGAGCAGAAAATTGCTCCTGGACTTCTCAAGCATCATTTCAACCAGGCTTATCTCTTTGATCTGTTGGTGGTTGTTTTTTTTTTCCTTTCCACATTTTATAGCTAAATTAAAAATAATGAGAAGGTGGAAAAGCATAACAACAAAGAAAAAAATTGTATATCCTCCCTGTTTCTTAATAGACAGATCCATGGATAATAAGCTCTAAAATCTACAACCTCAAAATTGTATGCCATTAGAAAGTACAGCTTGTCTATTTTCTTATTTAAAAATTAGATTTTTTTAAGGCAGTTTTTACTGGTCACCAAGGTCTCTGAAGCTAAGATGACTTCAAAAGAAAATGAAAGAATAACCAGAACTGATTGCCCAGTGCGTTTTTTCTATCGTATCTTTTTGGGACTTTTTTGGGTCTTTTTTCTGGCTGACACTATTGATTATAAAGCTAAGCTTATACCCCCTTCCTCTTATATTCTCTGGTGTGTTTCACAAGCTGCCCTTAGATTACACATTTAATACTAATTTTCTTACCAGATGGGAAGCCATGACTTTTCTTGCTAGGTTATTTTGATGATTTCAGTAAATGTTTCCATTAAACACGAAAGTATTTGTGCATGACTGTACCGCTGCACTATATAGCTTTGCCAGTTGGTACCTGATTTTATTCACAGTGACTACTAGGTGTGGTTGGAAGCCAGCAACTGATCCTCCCGTAGGACAAAACTGAAATCCCAAAAGTTTTCCATTCCCTGCACCTGTGTGACAAATCAAGTATTTGTCCAGTGGAGAAGATAGAACAGCATGGGACAACCTGCTCACTCTACAAATGTCATGGGAGACCATAAAGAAAAAGTTTGCATATGGTAGTCTCGGAGCTGCCCAGGCAAGCTCTGAAATCTCATCAGAAGGAGACAAAAATCATATGCTTTTGTAATATTTTTCTGGCCAGATACACACTTGCCCCCAAAGACACAAACAGATGCACATCCTATTTTTTACCTTGCTTTTTTTAAAACTCTGTGCTACTGAGCCATGTAATTAGTTAACCTGTACTTACTAGGATGATGGGCAATGATATTTCTTTAATTAGAACCATCTTCACAACTGTATTCAAAGTACTAATCATCACCTAATTGCTGATATATCTTAGGAGAAGGAGAGATGGAAAGGATATGTTCTTTCCTGCAGTTGTGGTGAATTCAGAGAGTATGTTGTGGTGTTACAAGACACTGTCACTGTGGCAGTGCTGACTGTGAGAGAAGTTGTAAGCAGATCACAGGAGGAGAACAGCAAAATGTAAAAATAGTGTTTGAGGATTCTTGAGGAATACCTTCATTCTAAAAATTGTAAAAGGCTGCAATACATGTGTTCCCTTTCCTGGCCTCAACTTTTGTGTTTGCCTTGTTTAGCAGAGATGGAGGTCAGTGGAAAGAGCCATCCATTCATTCCCTAGAAAAGGTATTTGTGTACATCTCAGATTGTACCCTCTGTGTGACTAGTTGCTCTGTTCAGGTTACCAAGAACCATGGGTGATGATTTTTCTTAGAGATGAAAACACAGTTACATGCATATTATATCAGAGAAGGATGCAGAGTAAGAAAACACAAATTATAACTTTTGGGGAAACCTTATTTCCCTATCTGCAAGTAAATGCTGACGGTTTGTTCAGTCAGGTATCTTCTCAGTACAATGCAAGCCACCATTACAGCAATGTCAAACACTCATCTCCGACAGCATCCAGATTTTGACGTATTTCGCAGCAGCAAGAAGTCATAGCTCTGCTTGGATGTAGGAAATAAGTGTATAGCCTTAGGCTTCTGAATTTCCACATTTCTTTTTAACAAGTAATACTTCTTATCATGCAATTCAATGAAGTGCTGTAAAATGGCCAGTGAAATTGAGAAATTAACAAATAAGTGGGAAAAAAATAGAAAATTAGCAATAAAATATAATCTATGATCCACAATATAGTAAAGCCTAGGACTTTTTCCACACCTAATTTCTCATTGTATGTCTTAGCCATTATCCATTCATCTTTATCGTGAAGTTTATCCTCACACACTCTAAATAACATTTTTCTTCTTGGTTCTGCAGTTATCTGGTAGAAATATTTTCATTATTATGAAATTCAAGGTTGAATTTTAAAACATATAACTGCAAAAAAAATAATATATAGGTGAAATCTTTAATACCTCAAGAACAATATTTGCATATTTCAAGGAAATGTTAATCTTTCACCTCATACTAATATGTCAATCTTTCACCTCATACTTTCACCTCATGCTTTTCTTTTAGAGGAAGAGTGAATAAAAAACAGCTAATACACATACAAGTTCAACATGCATGCAAACCCTGTGAAAGTAGTGTTTGTTAAATGAGATTAGTTGGAACACATTGTAATAGAAAAGTAAAGAAGTGCCTTTTACAATACAGAAAGATACTTTAAAATTCCATTTATATGATTAAAAATTTACAAATGATTCTTACTGTTCCAGATGATATTATGGAATCTTACCTGTGCCTTTTTATAAAAGCACACACGTCTTCCTTGGATGTGTCCTTTGCCTTTTGTAGCTGCTAGGTAATTTCCAGATAAACACTTCAATCTTTCAGATAGTATCAAAAAGCCAAAATTGGGCAATTACTTAAGAAATAACTTGAGAGATTTCTTGAGAATATTTTTTTTTAAATTAGTTGTTGTTATCTACTAGCTTTTCCTATCTTCTGCCTTTCTGAGAACTTTAGCAGCTTGCTTGTGGGACCTCCATCTCTAAACCAAAACCTGGAAGCAGCTAGCTTTAAGTGAAGAGATGCATGGAATGGCAGGTGCATGCTTAGCTTGCTGTAGACCAGTTGCAGTTGTGCAGCTCTGCAGGTAGTGTATATTTGTACATAGATCTGAATATATACTGTTGCATGTATCCCTACTTTCAAACTTAATAAGGAAAGTTGTTTTTCCAAATGTATAATCAGGACATATGTCAGACTTAGTTTAAAAATTTTCTATATGTTTCAGGCTAACTTTTTTTTTAAGTGCAGAAATAACCACTAAATGTGCTAAATAACCACTATTTTGGAGTGGAGTAGAGTTTTATTTAACATTGGTCCCTTGTGAAAATGAAGCTATACTCCTTAACAAAGCTATGCTACTTAATAAAGCACTATCCTCTGCCAATAAGCATAATTTGAATATATATGTTGATGTTTATTTAGTTAGAAAAGACTGCTGGGCTTTATTTTTCCTCAAGAATTGATGGGAAAAGTAGAACATAAGGAAGCATATTTCCAGAGGACTGTGAGAACCTTACTTTTCTCAAATAATTTTGCTCTGAAGAGGATGTGAATCTTACTTAAATAGTTGCCTGAAATCTTGCTATGAACACATGGCAATGTGATGGTTTGGTGTGGTTTGGGGGTTCTATTGTTTGTTTGTTTGTTTGTTTTAAAGGAAGAATCATAAGACGGTTTTACTTAATGTATCAAGTACTGCCTGAAAGAAAGAGAAATCCTTGCTATTAATGACTGCATTAGTAAGTCTTGTCAGACAACTGAATTGGTAAAAATGATCGAAGAAACAAATAGATTGGAATGCTGTGTCCAGTTCTGGGCTCCTCGGTACAAGAGAGATCAGGAAATCCTGGAGTGCATGCAGTGGAGCGCAACAAAGGTGGTAAGGGGACTGGAGCATCTGTCTCATGAGGAAAAGCTGAGGGACCTGGGCCTGTTCAACCTGCAGAAGAGAAGGCTGAGAGAGGACCTTATCCATGTATACAAGTGTCTGAAAGGAGGGTCAAGAGGATGGATCCTGGCTCTTCTTGATGGTGCTGAGCAAGAGGACAAGAGGCACCAAGCAGAAACTGATGCACAGGAAGTTTTACCCAAACATGAGAAAGAATTTCTTTACTGTGCAGGTGACCATGCACTAGATCAGACTGCCTAGAGAGGTGATGGAGTCTCCTTTTTTGGAGATATTCAGAAAGCTTCTGGACAAAACCCCAAGTAATGTGCTCTAGGGAATCCTGTTTGAGCAGGAAGGTTGGACTAGATGACCTCCAGTTGACCCTTCCAATCTTACCTATTCTGTGATTTTGCAAAAAATGCCTTTTTTTCTCTAGGAAGTGTCTTCTACCTCTAGTATTTCTGACCTACAGCTATAGAACACTGCTTCCCATTTTCCATACAAAATAATTAAATATCACTGGATGGAGGTATAAACTATCCAATTAAAGATTTGCAGAAATCCATTTAAGTTTTAAAGAATCAGTCTGCCTTTTCAATAGGAAAAACACAACATAGTAGAGAAGCAGTACTATGAACCTTCAAGGAGGTTAAGAGTTTCATCAGAATAAAGGTTGAAATCTGATCAAATCTGAATCCTGTCTAGCCACAGTCCTGCTGCATTGTTGGATGGAAACTTAGTATAGACTCCGTTGCTTTGCCCAAGACACATATTTGGTGCTGCTTGCTTATCCACTGAGGAACTGAGGAGAATTTACTGGCAATATTACAAACAACATATGTTATGGTACGCTTTAAATAACCATGTCTTTTGCAACTGTAGTCCACAGACATATAATTCTAAGATATTTGGACAAAGTCCTAGTTTTTAAGTTCAGAACACACAAAGGTCTGTTAACGTAAAAATATGAATACATTTTCACCAAATTGGCAAATAATGTGAATAGTACTCTGTAATTATTAGAAGTACTGGTGAATAGATGTAACAATAAATAAAGTGTTGAGATCTTTTTAGCTGTATGCTATTGTAATGTTTGAGCACACTGTTGTGAGCTCTGAACAACAGACTGTAAAACATTTCTGTCGTCACCATTGGCCAACAGGAAATGGCAATACTCTGCAGTCAATGAAAAATGGATACATGCTCTCTGTCAGAGGGTGGTCAGAAGTCCTATTTCCATTGCACAGCAGTCTTGTCATGAATGAACATTGTAAGTTTCAACACTGAGTTTAAAGTGGTTTAAAAGCTTTTCAAGGATTATCCAAGTTAATAAGTAAATAAACAAATAAATAAATAAATGGGAAAGCACTTCTCGTTTTCCCAGTTGGTTCATCTAGGAGCTTAGGAAACTTACAACTGATTGAGTTTATGTCCTGTTTAGAATATTTATTGGATCAAATTTGAACTCCTAGATTTTTTGCAGTAAAATTCACCAGTTCAAAGCCCATGTTATGAAGAAATCTTACCAGCTCACATAAAGTTCTTTTGGTCCAGTTACAGAATTTGAGAAGCAAATCAGAAGAGGTCACTCAGGACAAATTCACTGGTCAAAATTCACTGATCTCCTGCTTTTGTTGTTTTTGGTGGTTTTTTTTTCCCAAATGGAGCAAAGCAAAAGAAGGGTTCTTGGTTTAAGATGCCAACACTTTTAAAACACTAAGGCTGTTTAATACGTCTTTTCTCTAGAAAACCAAAGAAGTAGTAATGGTAAGAGCAGAACACCACTTGAAAAATTATAAAAACAAGTTCTTGGTTATTATCACACTGTACTGAAACTTCAAAAATATAGATTTCTTGGCTCAAAGGCAGGCTTCCTTCAGGACCTTGAAAGAAGCATTTGTTTTAACTTGGTGTCCATTCTAACACTTGTAAATTGAAGATAAGAGAAATGTGTTTCACACACCATTTATTTTAGTTTTGTGAAAGAAGAGTATGTAGGCTGAGGAGTATAAAACATGAATACCAATGGAGCAACAAGAATTTTAATGGAAGGGTTCATGCTCAAAACTTTTGGTGCAGTCTCCCAAAATCTATTCATTACCTACTGATTATCAAACTGCAAATAAAACTACTTAAATATTTTAATATGTAATGAAATGAAAACCTGACAAGATTTTAAAATTACCTGCTCTAAAGTTTAAGATTATCCCAGATTCGCCAGTTGTTTGAGAGAAACTAAACCTGAAAAGAGTTTCAGATGATTCACAAAATGCTCTGCTGCTAATTCCCAGCCCAGCTCTGAGGATAACTGTGCTCTGATGATAACTGTGTTCTGACCTATATCACGCTTATATCGAGCTAGTGCAGGACAGGAAGTGGCAGAGCCTAACTTCATCTCTTGGGATATGAAACATGTTAAGAAATTTGTCTTGATGGAATTCAGAGGTTAGAACAGAAGTCTGATTAAGAGGTCATAACAGTCCTTGCCTTCTGTAGAATTTAAATTCTGTTTGACATATAAAAACAAGTTAACATAGCCTTTGCATTCAAGTAATTAGCTAAAAAAGATCCACATACAAATTTAAAGGTTTCAGGTAAGAACAGATTTCCTGTACACTGAAAAATGAAGATAGATGTTGATCCTCACTGATGTTCCAGTGTATGACTTTGTATGGTAACATTCGGCTTCCTATTTTGAGGTTGATTCTTTTTAACAAGCTGACTACATCGTAATACATGTTATCAGAAATTTATACTGACAGAATTATGTTTCGAAAATCTCAGAGGTTAATAGTATCAGTTGCCTGTATTCAAAAGTTCTTCTCGTTATAGATTTCTTTTGGTGGTGGTGGTGGTGGTGCTCTTTCTTGGTTTTTTATTTTGGTTTTTTTTGGTTTGGTTTGGGGTTATTTTGTTTGCTTGCTTTTTGGTTTTTGTTACTCGTAAAAATACACAACTTTCTTATAAAATAATTTCAAGTTGCAATATTAGAAGAAATAATGACTTTTCTGTTGAGGGGTTGTTTTGTTTTGTTTTCAGTTAAAGAGGTGAACACTGATATATGAGTACATGCCATTAGTTTACAAAAGAAACCTCCACTGTCATTTCCATGATTGCCTTCTTACATTCTACATCACTTTCCTTTATTAAACTATGGCAACATAATTATTTCATTAATTAAAGAATTAATATAGCAGTGTTGCTGGAGTATTTCATTACTTCAGAGCACTTCTTCAGTGCTAGCACTTGAGTTTTCAGTTATTCAGCTGAGAAATTGTAGAAAAGAGGGAGAAACCGAAGTGCTTCATTTAATGCAGCATGGGATGTGATCACTGTATTGTCAAAGGAACCTTCAGCCAGACTCATCCTAAAGTGTGGTGTTTTCAGAAGGGCTTTCTTTAGGTTTGGGGTTTTGTTTTTCATACCTAAAATGTCGATTGGACATTTATACTACTTACATGTTTTAGTGAAAGAACAGTTTAAATGTTCTTCCATCTTTGTAGCATCTCCATGCTTTCTTCTTTCTAAGGTTAGCTGTTGCTTTCCGCATTTACTCTGCTCAGAAGCTGTATTCTCCTGCTCTCTGGCCCTTGGCCACCGACAGAGCTTTAGTAGCTTCTCTATTCCCTCTCTGTGTCTTTGTAGGAACAGGACACTGCTGGGAGCAGGTGGATTACAATAAGATATGGCCTTGCCCAGTCTTACTGCTAAATTGTTTTACAGCACCTAATATCAACTTTATATGGATTTTCTGTGATAGATGATTATTGTTCCTATGCAATAGTAATAGCCTAGCTTTGCAGAAGACTGGATTTATTTCTCTCATTCAATAGGACCAATAAGGTGTGGCAGAAAAGGGTATAGAAAAACTCTGACTGGCTCTACAGAATAACTGAGCTACCTGAAATCTGAAAAAATATTATGTCATCAAACAGGTGTCATGAATGAAGTCAGTGTTAGGGTCAGACTTGCTGGGAGATGTATAATTTCATGCTTCTATAGATAATAAGTCTACTGCTCTTTGGTCTGAGTAGAGTTGCTGGATTTTCGCTTTGTACCCTTCCTGTGATTATAGATTTCTCTTTTTCTGTCAATCTCACTTTGCCCATAATAAATACTGTCTACTCAACACAGTATTTGAAGTTCAAAATGTTGTCCTGTGAACAGCAGAGCATTTCTTCTCTCTGAACATTGCAAAACTAGGAAGATTTGACTTGATTTATTCATCTTTCAGAGTTTAGAAAAAGTGGACCCAGACATGAAGAAGGAGTTGCATAAAAACATCAGGTTTTTAATGCATCATAGTATCTTTCATTTATAATTAACTGGCACAGGAACTCACACAGGCCCTAGCCATGATAGCTGTGGCCAGCACAAGGTCAGGAGGTATCGAAACAAAGACCAGCTTGGGCAGCAATGGGCTAGTGAGTGTATGTAAAAGGCGATATACAAAATCCCCATTTGTTCACAGTAGCACAAAGAGATTGCTCATATATGCAGCCTAATAAAAACAAATCTTCAGCATATCACAGTTTAAGAAACTAATTTATACTGCACTATTGTCACTTCGTTATAGTTTCCTGTAGTTATGTATCTCTTTGTGATAAGCAAGTTATCTTGGTTACCAATGTTTTAATGCTATCATTACAGAAAAGACCTGATTTGATATCTGTTATTTCTGTCCTCAGCTGTTCCCATACAGTCAACGCAGCCTGAGCTCTTTCTTCCTTCTTTTCCCCTTAAATACCATCATTTTCTTATCTTTCTTCACTGTCTAAGTGGCTTTTCTCTCACCACCAAGTGCCCTGCACACCAGTCTTCTCCTGAGCTTCTCAGATATTGTTCTCACAGGTGTTCAAAATACTGCCACCATAGAAAGATTCCTACATTACACTCTTACATTTTATTCATTTTGCAAGGCTCTTGATCATACTTTGAAGTCCATATACTGTCTTATTTGTACCTGTGCTTCCAGTTGCATTTTCTTTCATCTGCTCCTACTTTGCAACAAAGTCGATCTTGACTTAAATTTTCTGTTTTCTGTATCTCCTTCCATGATGACCTATTACCTAGAAATATTAATCCCTGAGTTTCTTTGTCATGAAATCATATCTACTTTGTATTAAAATCCACAGATGAAAATATCTCTTCTTTCTTTTCACCCATGTGAGGGAAATTATGGAAAGGAGTGAAGTGAAGTATTTTGAGTACCCTGTGAAATCCTTTGCTGCCTTATCCCAGGCATCTGCCTTCATGGATCTCACCTATCTTTTAACTTTGAATTCTTGGAGAGAATTGAATCAATGGATTTGTGCAGAGAGCCTAGCCTGGAATTCTCTTTACCAGGATGAAAATGCTTCTGTGTAAATTTGCGTCTTTATGAAGTTAAATTATGATAAATTTGACATCCTTACTCTCAAATGATCATTTCAGTGAAGTACTTCTCAACCTCATGAATGTTTTGCCTCCATTGTTAGAGCAAAAATTTGCTTACAGTACCAATTACAAGCTTCTGTAGCATTATTTTTAATGCTGAACTGGACATGAGGCGCAAACCTTTTCAGATGCAATGTATATTTACGGTCAGCTGCTACTAGCAGACCAAAAGATGAGTGCATGGAATTATACAGTGTTTAACATACCTATTTGCTGAAAAGATTTCTGGAGTATTTTCAGCTGCCTATAATTAAAATGAGTAGATCTTGAATTATTCATAAATAAATCCTCAAACCAAGTCAGCGCCCAGTGGATTTAGATATTTCATTTCTGAACATGTTCGTAAGTCACAGTTGCATAGCTAACCCTTCCCCTCATCTTTAGCTTCTGAATGCTTTCACAGAACTGAAGATGTTCTGCCACTGGACACTGTTTGTCTTTTGATTTTAATAAAGCTTCTCAACATAGGGGAAAAGAAAGCAATGATCCAGATTTGTATTCTTTTCCCTTAAAAGGTGCAAAAGGACAACATGTACCCCAATAAAAAATGTGTATACTGTATATTCAGTGACCTGAACTCTTGAGCATCATCTGTAGAGGTGCAAGTAATTGTTGCATGATGATTATTCTCATCAGCCTAAAGCATGGAAGCAATTGAGTGAAAAAAATCTTCATGTTACATAAAATGATTACTGCCTGTGAGCCATAATAAACAACGTTGTTCTCACAGTGGTGATGTTAAGCAGCAGCACAAATGAGTACAACTTGCTGATTGTACAATGTCTTGATCATTGCCAATTGCTGTAACTCCCAGTAAGTAAATGATTTAATTATTGGGGTGTCTGCATGATCTGTTTCTAAAAGGAACAAATGATAACGCTGAGAATGCACCACAATCACTTTTGACTGCAAGTGATTTAAACATCTACAGTTCTTAGTGTTTCTCATTGTTGGGCTTTGCTTCTGCTCTGTTGGATGTCCAGGAGGTGTGTTAAAATGCAGCCACAAAGGAATGCAAAGCCAATTTATATTCGGGAGATAAGAAGTAATGAGCAGAATAAAAAAACTTCAGGAGGGCAGAAGGGAAGACGTAGGAGGGAAGGCGGGGATTTATGCCTACAGTGCACAACAGTAGTATCACCATAACTTCACAAGCTTTATTGCTTTACCATTCCTACAAACCTGGGCTTCATCCAGAAACTCATCAATTTAACCATGTTTTAAGTATATTTAGAATTTGAACTAAATGCTGATTGGAGAGCAAAACTGTCATAAATTGATGAGTCCATGCAGCAAAAAGACGTGTCCCCTGTACTCTACGGGAATCTTCCTTTACGCAAAGCGGGTGGGCAAGCATGATTTACAAGTTGAATAGCAAGGTATCAGTTTGTATCTACAGTGATACAGATTGTCAGCTGCATTGAATAATGGGTCCTGAAACTGAACGAAAATCATTATCTGACTAAAGCAAATTTGCACTTAGGAGCTGCAATATAGCTTTGAGAAGTTTGCCCTTAGTTTTACTGTGCTTCTGCCCAGATGAGAGCCAGATCAAGCATCTTAATACTGCATTGTATCTGGCAGTGTGCACACACACCAAATGGCTTACAAACAATAATCCTATCTCCAACAGGATGTTCAGCACTTATGAACTGAAAACTTCCTGGAAGTCAGACAACCCTCCATGTTTCATTTTTTCCCTTCTAGCCAACCTGAGATCACCACCTAAGTTCAGAATCCATCCTTGCAAATATAAGTCATGAAATCACAAGGTTTTTAAAAAACCTTTGAAAATCTTATTACTCTGACTGCTTTGTGGATTTAAATAATATAAAAGGGGAAAATGTAAAAGTAAATTACTTTTTTTAGATATATCACAGATTCTCTGTGCCAGTGTTTTAATTTTTAAGGACAGCTCTTTGAAGCAGAATTATCTGTTTCCCTTTGTATGGAAAATGTTTAGCACTGGCTGATGCTTTTAGCTGCCAAACACATTCGATTTCTTGTTGTCTTTCCAGGTTGGTAACATGCATACAAGGTGGCTTTATCAGTCCCAAGGAATACTACTGTCTCTCTCTTACTCATTTTGAGTAGATTGCACCATTCTTCCTCATTAGACTGTAATTGCTCTGTAATTATTTTAACTGCAGCTGGGACAATAAGTCTTGATGGAACAGTACAGTAAAAGGAGCACTGAGGATTTAAAAAATCATCCTCTCACTTGATTTTTATTACTTCTCACCTCCTCCTGCTGTAAGTACCACAAAAGGTCACAATAGCAGAAAGGAAAAGGAAAGATTAAATAATTTGATTCAGGATGATCACGTAGGAACCCCTCTAGTAATATATCCTCCCCAGAAAAGTTACATTTGCTAGATACGTTCTGGGGGGAAGAAAAAAGTAGAATTTGCACTTGCATATGCATCCATGAGCACTTCACTTATTAAAGCATGTATCCAAACGCTAAGGATAGAAAACAGGAAAAAATATTAAAAGGCCTTCACAAGGTCAGTTTTCTCTGCTAGTATTTTCTGCTTCTGTCTGTAAGCATTTGCAAGAGTTTCCTAACTGCATCTCAAGTTCTGTTTGTTAGACGGGAAAAAACCCCTTTTAGCCTTACTCCTTTTTCATACAAGCTGTACAGTGTTTCAGGATATGTCCCAGACAGACCCAGTAACACTTCACAATATATTTATATCCACTCAGAAAAAAAAGGCTTTCTTTCTGTGACCTAGTTCACAATCCTTGCCTACTGGGTCTGTTTTCTGAGAATCAGTTACTTGTAGCCATCCATTTCACAAGAAGCATGTTCCTGCAGAGAAACCCGCCAAACAGAAGCTTCAAGATATTTTTGTAAAATTTCAAAATTTAAAAAATCAAGTAAATTCACAATACTGCTAGGATTATTACACCCTGGAAGGTTCAGTTCAACATGTCTTTTAAGGGAAATTGTATATTATTCTAGTTTTGTCCAAATTTATGCTAACCAATCTAGTACTTTTCACTTTGCCACTCATTATTTTTTCTTACCTATTGTATTCAATCCTGTGTCCAATGTGCTGTTCCAGTTTTTTCCATGATTGGAAAAAAGATTGTATTGAAAAAAGACCCTATTAGGAATCAGCAATGGTTTTTTTCCAGTCTGAAAGCTAAAATTAATACAAAAAATCTGACCATCTATCCTTTCGTGTCAACTATTTTCCACATTTGACTAAAAATCTAGGAATTTCCTGTCACTTCTTTAGTTTTATCTGTTTTGTTATCACACCAGCTTTTCTTAGAGAGCTGCCTGTGTTGGGTAGGCATGGCAAGGTCTTGGTAACAGGAGGGTTACAGAGGTGGCTTGTCTGAGAAGCTGCTGGAAGCCCCAGGACAGGCCTCTTGGTAGCCAACACCAAGTCCCTGTCACTAAATGCGATAAGATATTGAAGAAGGGGGGAAAAGTAACTGTGCAACAATTGCCGTCAGAGAAGAGAGGAGTGAGAATAAGTGAGAAGAACAGCCCTGCAGACACCAAGGCCAGTGAAGAAGGAGAGGCAGGAGGTGCTCCAGGCACTGGAGCAGAGATTCCCCTGCAACCCCTGTGTAGAAAATGGTGAGGTCCAATGGAGGACTCCCATGCTGGAGCAGGTGGATGCTGTGACCCCATGGAAAGCCAATACTGGAGCAGGTTTGCTGTCAGGACTTGTAACCCTGCAAGGAACTTGCACAGTCTGTTCCTGGACGACTGCACCATGAGAGGGACCCATGCTGGAGAAGTTCATTAAGAGCTTCAGCCCATGGAAAAGACCTGCCCTGGCGCAGTTTGGGAAGGACTACTGCGGGAGGGATCCTATGTTGGAGGGAAGGAGTGTGATGAGTCCTTCCACTGAGGGGATAGGAGCATCAGAGAAAACATATGATGAACTGACTGCAGGCCCCAGTCCTTGTCATTCTGTGCCACAGCCTGGGAACACGTAGAGATAATCAGGAGTAAAGTTGAGCCCAGGAAGAAGGGAGGGGTAGGACCATGGTGGTTTTAAGATTTGGTTTTATTTCTCATTGCCCCACTGTGACTTGACTGGGAATAAATTAAGCTAAATTCTTTGAGTTGAGTTGTGCCCATGCCTGTAACTGGTGAGCGATCTCTCCCTGTCCTTATCCCAACCCACAAGCCTTTGGTTTATTTTCTCTCCCCTGTTCAGCTGAGGAGGACAGTGATAGAGAAACTTTGCTGGGCACTGACATCCAGCCAGGGTCAACCCACCACAGCCTGACACACACTGGGACCGACACTCAGAACCTTTTTAACTGTGTGCAGCAGCTAACACAAACTCATACATGTGCTCCTCTTTTATTTTCATAAAGTAATAATTTGCATTCACACTATATGTATTTTATTTCCTTTATAACAAGCACAAAAAAGCCCTCTAATATTAATTTTACGGTGTGTCCTCTCTTCTCTTCTACCAACCTGTCACGTTTTAAAATTCTGTTTGTGCAGAATAGTTGTCTTATGGGTGCCTCAATTTCTCCCCTTTTATTCCCACCTCATTCATTAAATGCAGTGCAATACCTGTGCTTGAACTGAATTCCTAATTTAATGAGTCTCCTTTGAAATACCTGCATATCAGGAACACATATTTGTACTAAGTTGTCAGGTAACCCTGCAATCTGAATGTCTTAGTAGCAGATTTGTTGTAAGTGATTTGCTTTTGAAAGTAGTGTGTTTACAATATATTATTTAATTACTTAAATAAATCTTTAATTTATAACTAATTTCAGGCACAAGATTAATTTTTGGCATAACTCCGCAGGCATCAGTGATGGATTGACCTAGAGAGCTTGTAATAATACTATTCGGCTTTACTTCTTTTGTAAAATGGAAGATGATGTTCAGAAAGCTCTGGTAAAATGAACTTAAACATGATAATGCAATTGCAATTACTTCAGACATCTTTTCTTCTGTGCTGCTATCACAAAAAGGACAACTGTGTTAAGAGTAACAGATATCAGTAGAAAAGGTCTTTCTAATTACTGTTCCTTTGTTGTGGTGCAGACATGCCTTTAAATAGCTACTGAGCTGAGCCTGCTGTGGAATTCCACCTGCTAATTCATCAGATCTTCTGCCTTGGAAAAAACCAATTACTGCACTCACCATCTTTCTGCTTACACTGCTTTACTGGGTTTGCATGGCAAGATTTGGATAGTGGGGTGCACTGTAGGGTTGACAGCTTCTTTGAGAAGCTGCTAGAAACTTCTCTTCTGTCTAATGGAGCCATTGCTAGATGGCTCCAAGACAGACCTGCTGTTGGCTCTAACTGAGCCCATCAGTGATGATGGTATCACCCCTGGGACAATCTGTTATAGAAGAGGGGAAAAAATAACCAGCAACTTCGTCCAGAAGAAGAGAGAAAACATGTGAGAGGAACAGCTCTGCAGATACCAAAGGCAGTGAAGAGGAGGGGAGGAGGTTTCTCAGGCACCAGAGCTCAGATTTTCCTGCAGCCCGTGGTGCAGACCACGGTGAGTCAGGCTGTGCCCCCACAGCCCATGCAAACCCCAGGTGGAGCAGAGATCTACATGCAGCCCATGGAGGACTCCCAGGCTGGACTAGGTGGATGCCTGAACTAGATTGTGACCCTATGGAAAGCCTGCACTAGGGCAGGATCCTGGCAGGACCACTGGCCCCATGGAGAGAGGAGTCCAGGTTGGAGCAGATTTTCTGGCAGGATTTGTGATCCTGCAGGGGAACCACACTGGAACAGTCTGCTCCTGAAGAGCTGCACCATGGGACAGACACATGTTCAATCAATTCATAAAGAACTCCAGCCCATGGAAGGACTCGCTTTGAAAAAGTTTGCAGAGAACTCTGTCCTGTGAGAGGGACTGTATGCTGTGGCAGGTGAAGACTGTGAAGAGTCCTTCTTTGTTTTCCAAGAACCTTAGGGACATTCTGAGTTCTTATTTTACCAGTACTAAATACTCAGGTTTTTTAAATAACTCAATTCCCTTGATTAATTCCACTTTTCAGTTTCTCCTCTCCTCCAAATGATTCTTATTTGTGTGTGATGTGCAGTCACTGCATGCTCACCAGCCTATACGATGTTAAGTTTCACACAGGATGTGTTTTTCCTTTCCTGTTGAGCCAAAAGATGATTTCACACTTTCCTGGTCTACTGCATTATGATGGAAATGCCCATGTTTCACTGGCTCTTGGTATATTCAAATTAGGAATACACTGGGTCCCAGAAGCTGTCCTCAACCTACCCACATACCTAACTGAAAAGGAATAACTGCTAAGCCATTGTGCACTCAAAAGGGAGCAAATTTTTGTCTTCTTCTGTATGTGCCAAGTGTCGCAGAGAATTCTTATGGACTGACAAATGTTTTTCCCATAATGGAGGTGCTGCCAGCTGGGAAAATAAGTATCTGTAGAGACTCTCTCAAATGGATTGTTGAAGATTTGTAAGTAACAGTGTAATGCATCGCAGTCCTTTGGCAGTGTCAGTTATTAGGGAGTTTTTATGTGTGGCAGGAAACAGGACAGAAATATATGGACAATTAAAACTGGTGATTCTCACTTTGTGAGTATTAGAGGAAGAGAAAAGGTTGCCCATTACCTGCAGTTATCACTAGGCAGTGATTAGCCGTTTTAAATGTATATGATTATGCCTCACAGACAGAACACGGTCTATAAACATTGGACATGAAGAGGCTTAGCATAGTCCTTGATCCAAAGCCAGTTAAAGTCAATGTGGAGCTCTAGGAAAATCAAAGTGCTGAATCTTGCTTACAGTTTATGACTGAAATGAAGCTCTACTGTGACTGAATTTTTCCTACCCCTTTCTCTTTGTGATGAAGTACTGGTAAGTTCTTAGAGCATTAATGAACTAATTCTCTTTCCAATTATTCAGTCCTCTAGAGCTAACATAGGACCTGAGCATTTACACCCAATTACCTTGCATTAAATTTAGAGGAAAAAGTGGCTGTATTAGCCAAACTGCTTGATGTTTTTCCAGGCTAAGAAACAGCTTTATTTCCCAATATCTAAAATTTAGCTTTGCTAAAACTGTTGATTTTTTTAAATTAAATATTGTTCACAAAAGATGAATAAAATGCCAGTGTGTCCTCCCAGAGCTGCGTTACAGATTCCTGTGAAATTCCTACTTGAGAGAAAACCCCTGGCTTTGTAAAGTAAAGAAGCACACTGGTTTGTGCTGATGAAATCCCTCCAGGATTCTGAAGGGCACCACCTCATTTTTTTGCATGCATATTATATCTTCCTACTCATTCCATTAGTGATTCATGGAAATTATACCTATTAAACACAAAAATATTCATGGATCTGATTGCTGACATGAATATGCTGGTTATAAAGACACTAAGAAACCAGCTGTAAATTGAATGAGACTTTATTCTGTGAAGTTAAAACATTATAATAAGAGGGTATTTTCTTTAGACTTTTCAATCCCTGCAAGGTAAAATTATTTTCTTTATAAAATAGAACATATTGATTTAATATGTTTTGTTGTGATTGTAAGTGATAGAGAAGCAGACTTCCTAACTAGGAAAAACAGCACAGATCTGTAGGACGCAATGGGTTTCCTTCTTTCCACATGATCTGGGGATATGGTCCTTTGTATCCACAATCAGTGTATGCAGATTTTTGCAGCTGGACATCTGCAGTCTGGGCTCTAAGCATAACACCAGCAGTATCTCTTATATTCAGAGTAACACAAAGGGCTTGTGAGAGTGTGAAAGAAGGCATGGGAAGAAAGCATTGAAGTATTAATACAGTGAGCTCTTGTCAGACCTAGCTAAAATTGGTAGAAGGTCATAACAGAGAGATTATAACAGAGTCTGAGTAAGCAGCATTGTGCATTTAATCTGCTAAGAGACATCTCTGGAGTAGGAACTATGACTGATACCTCCTTATCCCATCTGCTGGGAAGATGTTGTGTTTCAGTTTGGCACTCTTGTCTTGACTCTGTATGTTGATGCTATCAGGGCTGGCAAGGTGACCTTGGCTTCTAGATTGACTGGGTCTCTACACCCAGGATTTCAAAAACTGCAGCAAAGCACTTCCCTCATTTTTCATTTTGGGGGCTAAAGTCCATTGCAGAGATTTGCAGAGAAAGGCATCCTCATACCATCTCAGTTACCTTCTAGGTAATTACAGCTCCATGATCTTCTCTAATCTGAAGATAACATGGGAAAAATTGTGCTAGCACAAGAGGTTGGTCTTGTGGTCTCACAAAATTAGACTAAAAATGCTTAACCAAATTGAAGATTACCAATTTTGCAAACCTCAAGACAGACATTTGGAGAACTATTGAACAGAGGAGAGCCTCAGGCTGACATATGAAAGGTGTTCCTTTACATATATGTCTTACCTATATCTAAATCATCTATCTATCTATCTATACATATATATATATATATATATAACCTTCTCTGAACTTATTTCTATTACCCTTGGCTTACAAAACTGAATAAACCAAAGTAATGAAAGTGACAGGGAAACAGGTTTGAATTAAAAGGCATGCTGCTAAAGCGAAGACCATCATATGTGACAGCCACGGTGATACTGGGATGATAGCTCACCTTGCTCATATGTCCTTCTGCATGCCTGTGGTTGTTCAGTTCTGCTGACCTTGCTCATAAGAAACTGCTGCCTGAGCTGCAGATTTTCTGGCAGTACATTTTGAGAAGAAGCATTTAGCTAATGATACCAAATCATTAACTGCAATCAAAGGTATAATCAGTTTTCTGAACTAAGCATAATATTCTTACTGAAAGGGCTTTCTCAAGGAAGTAGGTGGCTGGAGAGAAGTTCTGCATGTCTGCACCACTGCTGTAAATGGAAATAGGCAGATGTGGATTTTTCATGTACTGACCACTCTTACTAGCAGGACATTGCATTCACCTATGACTCCAGATAGCTAGAAGTAACTGTTGGTGCCTAAACTGTGATGACATTTAGTGTTTTTACTCAGCAGGAGTGTGATATTGTAGCAGAACAATTTTCTAGAACTTACGTAGCTTTGAAGTTAACTATAGGAAAACTGTTTGTGAGGCTTGTTTGTTTGTTTGTTTTCTTTTTTGCCTCATTTATTTGGTGTCAGAGGTTGGTGTTTATAATCTGGCATAAGTGTTTTCATTCTGACGAGACCAGAGGTTTGAGATAGAATGTGCTCAGTTATCACATGTAGAAATACTGTGACTTCTCACTGCAGGCCTCACTGAGATGCACACAGGAAAGTAAAATATTTTAAACAGGTAGAAAGTGAAGATACACTAGTACCCATTCAACAACTTCTCCTACATTAATTATATATTTAAATTTCATCTTGAAAATCTTGCTGCACTGTACTGTTCGACATGGCTTTGATAAAATCCAAATCTCCAAATGCAATTTTATAAACTTTTTAGCTTGTTATTCTTTTCTAGTTATTAGCGATATATAGTATAAAATATTTACATTTGTGTGAGTTGCTTTCCTCATGCACATGGATTTCTTTTCACATCCTTTTTTGTCTATCCATCCCTTTTATTAGCCTTCTGTTCCATGTGGTCAGAATGCCGTTACTTCAGCCCCATTTTAAAATCTATCACTTGATACTGTTTTCAGAAAGTCCAGAGGGACTTTATTATTAAAGATCATGAAAATATGCTAATGACTTAACTTCTTTGTTTACGTATTTAATTTGCATTCAGACTCCTTCTTATGTCAGATAAATATGTTCATGCAATACCTTCCCATGTGCTTGCTCCTCAGAAGTAACTACTCTTACATAATTGATAACACTGAGGTGAATGGCACTGTCCTTCTGTCTTATAGACCGATGCTTTATCTTGCCTCCTTTCAGCCCAGTGATACTTGCTTATCAACAGCAGCAGGCTTCTTGGTGTGACTCTCAGGCCACCAGGTTCGTGATTCCCAGCAAAGGCATAGTAGGAGCTGAGTCAACTGTACAAACTGTAGTGGTTTTAATAGAAAGTGAATGATGATGACATTTGTGCATGGCTGACTATGGTCCCTGAGGCTGATAAGCTTCTTCCGTGGGCTTGTTTCTGTTATGCTGAAGCCAACATGGGTAGAAACAATGCAAAATACTTTTTACCTAAACAAAAAATACATATTGTGTTTCTGATTTTTCCTTGAAGAATGCTTCTAAGTGCACCACAGCTTTCACCCCCTCACAAGATCAAAGGTGTGAAGATAAGAAACATCAGAGTACATGTGGTTCATGTTAATAAAAATGGTCTCATAGAGCTGCATGCTGCCAAAAAGCAAGAGTAACACTAGCTTTGGTGGAACTAAACAACAAACTCAGAAAAACGTCAGAAAAAATATAGTTGTCCCTTTCTGCTCTGCACTGGTGCAACCTCACTTCAAGTGCTGGGGGCAGTCTCGGATACCACAAGACATAAAGCTTAGAGTGTGTCCAAAGGAGAGTTTTGCAAGGATGATGAAGGGCCTTGAGGGGAAGCCATGTGAGGAGTGGCTGAGGTCACTTGGTCTGTTCAGCCTGGAGAAGAGGAGACTGAGGGGAGATCTCAGTGCAGTTACAACTTCCTCGTGAGGGGAAGAGGAGGGGCAGGCACTGATCTTTTCTTTGTGGTGACAGTGATAAGACCAGAGGGAACGGCCTGAAGCTGTGTCAGGGGAGGTTTAGGTTGGATATTAGAAAAAGATTCTTCCCCCAGTGGGTTGTTGGACACTGGAACAGGCTCCCCAGGGACGTGGTCACAGCACCAGCCTGACAGAGCTCAAAAAGCATTTGGATAACACTCTCAGGCACACAGTGTGACTCTTTGGGGTGTCCTGTGCAGGGCCAGGAGTTGCACTTGATAATCCTGATGGGTCCCTTCCAGTTTAGGATGTTTTATGGTGCTATGATTTAGGTTGCATTTTGCAAATGCCAATGCCACTTGCTTTTCACTTCTTCAATACCGAAGAAGTTGTTGTGTAAGTACAGGAAGTAGAAAGTTTCTTGGAAATTAAAATATGTAGGGATAGGAAAGAGATCTTTCTTTCACATTCCTTAGTTAGCTGGTAGCTATTACTCCTCACAGGAGCTCAGCCATGGGGAAACTTGTTTCCCAAGAGGGAACTGTGTCTCCTCCTTGTGCCACACCCAGTGCAGTCAGGCATCTCTTCCCTAACTGTCAGCTGGCTGCAGCAGGTCTGGTCTGCCTCTACCACATTGTCATGGTTTGACACTTGGCCCAATGCCAGGCACCCACAAGAGCCACTTGCTCACTTGCTCACTCTCCCCTGCCACAGCCAGGCAGAGGAGGGAAAAAGAAAAAATTTAACAAACACTTCATGAGTGAGATAAGGACTTCAAGGGCAAAACAGGCTCAGCTTAAGTTGCAAAGTGAATTTATTACTAACAGAGTCAGAAGAGGATAATGAGAAGTAAAATAAGCTCTTAGAACCCCTTCCCCCCCCACTCCACTCCCTCCCTCCTTCCCACCGACAGCGCAGGGAGACACAGCATGGGGGTCTGGCCAGTCCATCACCAAGATTTCCTTCCACTGCTCCGGGAGAGGAGCCTTCCCCTGTGAGGCCATGGGGTCCCTCCCATAGGAGACAGTTCTCCGTGAACTTCCCAGCTTGGGTCCACTCTCACGAGCAGCAGCCAAACCGCACCTGCTGCAGCGTGAGTCCCTCCCACGGGCACACAGTCCTCCCAAAACTGCGCCATGGGTCTCTTCCCACGGGGTGCAGTCCTCCAAGGACAGGCTGCTCCAGCCTGGAAGCAGGGCCCTCTCTCTCCACTGGGTGCTCCACTGGATCACAGCCTCCTCCAGGCATCCACCCGCTCTGGCGTGGGCACCTCCCCCACGGGCTGTGGGTGGATCTCTGCATTCCCCATGGATCCCCACGGACTGCGGGTGGATCTCTGCATTCCCCATGGATCCCCATGGGCTGCGGGTGGATCTCTGTATTCCCCATGGATCCCCATGGGCTGCAGGGGCACAGCTGCTTCACCATGGTCTGCACCATGGCCTGCAGAGGAATCTCTGCTCCGCGCCTGGAGCACCTCCTCCCCCTCCTTCTCCACTGACCTTGGTGTCCCCATGTTGTTTTCCCTCACATGTTCTCACCTCCTCCTCTTCTCTGACTAGAATCCAAAATCTTGTGACTTTGTTTTGATGTTCTTCTTAAATATGTCACCACAGAGGCGTACCAGCCTCTCTCACTGGCCCAGTTCTGGCCAGCAGCATGTCCATCTTCAGAGCCATCAGGGATTGGCTCTGCCAGACATGGTGGGAAGCTCCCAGCAGCTTCTCACAGGAGCCATCTTTGTGGCCCCCTGCTACCCAAAACCAGGCTGTGCCAATCCAATACACACATGAAGGAGGGGGAGATCCGGGACCCCCAGCAGCAATCAGAGAGGAGGCGCTGGAGGTAGCTGTCAGCACGCAGGACAATGTCATGCCATTTGCACGCAGGCATTTGACGACAGCAGTGCAGATGATATTGCACACACACACACGGGACCATGATACCAGCCTACAGTCCACTGCCAGGTGCAGGGTGCAACATGATGAGCAGAGAGAAAATCAAAAGTAATTTTTATGTGAGTTACAGGTTTGTGAAGAGGCAGCAGTTAACACTTGACTGAGAGCTAAAAGGCTGTCAGCAGTTCATGCTCTTATGGCAAGAGGCTGTCAGTTCCCAAAGGGCTTACAGATCAATTACACAAATGAGGAAAGTGGTGAGAGCACGGCGGTGCTGAAAAACTGAGAGTAACGAAAGACCAGGAACTGAGAATGACTCTGACCCTAGCTGAGCATCAGTGACAGAGGCCAGGTATGTGCCTGTACTTCCTGAATCCCAGTCTGAGCCTTAGAACTTTTCTGCGCATCCCAGTGGCCTTGCTAAGAGACTCCACCTTTTTCCCTCAAACTCCAAAGACTTGCTGTTTAACGAAAAGGATTAGAATGATTTTTCTTCCATTTGAGTTACAGATTTTGCCACAAACAATCTGCTGTTAAGATATTTTTTTTTCCTTTTTTCTTTTGATTTAGCTAAGGTAATAAGTCCTACATAAAGTAGAACTACATAAAGTAGGACTTACCATTAAGTCCTTATCTTGGATTATTATTAAATTATATAGAACAGCAATAGCTTGTCAAACAGAGTTATAAATGAAGTCTTGTGCGTGGAAAAATGCAGTCTCTTTCATCTTTTATACCTTTCCTTATCTTCTGATCTTTTTACATTTTAGGAGAACACGCATCCTTTTCCCTCTAGTTCTCTTTTTCCCCCCAGCTCCTCTATTATTTGGTCATAACCTATCCTGTGTTACTATGTTTTTGCTTCTATTTTATTCCCCCCTCCATCTTTTCTTGTTGCTATTTTATTCTCCTGCTGCATCCTGTTGCTTCTTATTATACAGCTTTATTCTTGCAGAAGGATTGCCTCCTGCAGACACCGGCCTGCCCTTCCCTATATCTTGGTCTCTTCCCACAGAGCTGGTCCAGTGAAGACCCTAGAAATCTGACTGATCTTTCAAACACAGCATCACTGAGAAGTTGTCAATCATGTCTTACTGTGGTTGACTGGAACAGCAAAACAAAAGGAAGGAAAGGGAAAAATAAAAAAAAAAAAACCTTCTGAGCCTGATGTTTGTAAAACAATTCCTCTGTGTCAAGGCTAAGAGTCTTCTTTGCAATGTTAAAATTGATTCTCAGAAGGACTCCTTTTTATTGTGTTGATGCATGCTACGCTGATGACATATGAGGCCTTGTTAGCTCTTGTGCTCACCCATCTGCTGAGATTTCATCCTATTCTTTTTTGGTTTGTATTATTCTTACTAAGCGTTCTGACCTGAATTTTGCTTGCATTTGACACTATGGAAGTTAAAATATTCTTCCTAAAGGTACAGGATTATCAATGCATGAATGTAGGCAATGAACTGAGAGGACAGCCCTGGCCAGTGTCAGGGCAGGCTGCACCAGGGTGTTTCCTTCTAACATAAATACATTGAATGCAGTGTTTTAAACAAAGGAGTGTCAGCATGCTGTGTTATAAGTATCCATCAGGAGCAGAATACAACTGGCCTTGGCTCTAAATTAGTCACCATCAACCTAAGTAGGTAATGGTTGAAATTTTTCATAAATAATAGTGATTTGTTAAATATTTCAATATTCCTATTTTGCCTGAGAACCATCTGTTGCATAAATTCAATATTGAAAACATGATAGCATTCATTAAGCACTTATCTCCGTTGTTTTTAGCCCTTGTACATACATTAAAGAAGGCCAAGCGGGCAAGGAACAGTAGTGAGTAAAAATCTAATGTGTTTTTTTTCTTTTATAGCCATGGCATTAAGCTATACTGCTTTGGAGATTTAAAGGGCTCTAATATTTTAGAAGAAGTCAGTCATTGAATCTTGTAAAAATCACACCGAATTTCTTTAGAATTTCCACATCAAACTGACTGTGAAAAAATTTTGCTAGTGAAAATGGGGAGGTTTTTCTAGTGGATGAATTGAAGTATAAAAGTAAGAATCATCACTAGTAAGGAAAAATGAGCAGATTATCTTCTGAGGCCTGGTATCAAAGCTTAAAACCAAATGACCATATAAGAGTGGGACCAAAAAAACCCCACAAAAAATCTACCATTGAAGTATTTTCACTAAAAAAAATCTTAACAACATAATTGTCATTTTAAATAACTATGTGTCTTTTCAAATGCTCTGTAATAATATTTTCAGCAAACTACTGAATAGTATCTTTTTTTTTTTTTTTGGTGGGGTGGCCTCTAGCATTCTGCTGGTTATACTGCAAGAGTTTTTTACAACTTCATTTTTCTGACTGAACTATTCATATTACAGTGTAATATAATTTATTATTTTTATAAAATAAACCCTCTCTCTTTAGGAAAATATAGTGATGCATCACTGAGGGAAATGCTCCAGCTTGTAAAAATCCCAGCTCACATAAGTAGGATTGTAATTTCAGTGAGGTACCATTGTGCCCAGGCATTTTGGGCATCAGAAAAAGTGCAAAAGGTTTTAGGGAAAGAGACTGTTTGGGTTTCTTTCTGTTTGAGGTAGGCAGGGAAAAGGGTTGGCTTTTCGTGAGTTTTTTTCTTCTTTGCTAGAGAAGACAAGAGTTCTTTCCTTGGGCAAAAAAAAGCCCAGTGCAACTTGTGAATAAAATATTTAGTTTTGTGAAGTTCTAACTTGTAAAAATCAAGTTAGAGGGACTTATCTGCTACTGCATGAAATTACACTATATTCAAAAAGTAAACATCATTTCTTTTCCTTTCAGTACCAGAAGAAGCATAGACTAATAGAATAATTAAGGTTGGAAGAGCAATATTGGGTGAGCACTCTTCCTAGTAACGTTAATAATAAACATCTTATTTATTTTAGTGTGAAATAAGCTCTTTAAAAATAACATGCTGCAATCTTTTACAGTTACTTGAAGGGTCCCTAAATCTGCATATGATATACTGCAAAAACTGTCGCTTCCTAGAAATGAGATTTTAAATCAAATCACAGACTTTCCAATAAGGAAATGTAAAAAATGGAGCAGCAAAAAAAAATGGCCCCTCAATATATTTGTCTTAGTCAGTACTAAAAGAGCAGCATCTGTGCCCTTTTCAATAATGCTGCATTATTCATTTTGATGCACCCAATGCAACGGACACCACAGAAAACTTCCTGGCTTTTGATTGAGAATTGTGTGGTCTCAGAAAGCTTCCAGTCTCAAAACACATTTCCAAGGACATATCTGGTTTATTTAATGAACAGGAAACAGTGCAGTTGACTAGTACTGACTGACCTTGCCTGCAAGTGTTACATCCCTGAAAGTCTGCAAGGTAAAAGTAATGGACAATATGATGAAGTGATGCACAGCTGGACAGATGATGCTGCCTGGTTTGGTAGTGCGGTATTTTTTTTTTTGGACAGGTTTATGAAGTGTGTTTGTATCTTGCAGCAGGACTTGAAACTGCTGCTGCTGCTGTAGGTTAGCAGGGACACCTAGTGGCTTTGGTAAATGGAACAGGAATTGCTTCTCCCTCTTGCTGACAGACTGTCAAGGTTTTTTGGAATAGGCTCTCAGTGCCTCCCTGCTTCAGTGTTGTCTCAAAGCATTTTGCTCCACAGTTCTTCTCTGTACTTTTTTCTGCATTCAGTGAAGCAGGGAAAAAAACCCGTATGTGTGTTTTAAGTACTGTGACAGATTTTCAGGAGAAGAAAGAGGACTGGTGCTTGCTGCATGACTGCTACTGTCAGGGTTTTCAGAACAAAGCAGAAGGGCACTTAAAATCACAAATTCCACATATCAACTTTATTATTTTGTTGCTATTAAAGCAGAAAAGTGCTTTTCATGAGGGTGGGTTTTTTATGGTTAACCATTTTAAATGTAATGTATATAGAAGTTTTCTTTTGTCAATAGGTATTATGCATTACCTCATTTTTATTTCTTCTGGGACTAAATAATTGCCACTAAATCAATAATTCTTATGAAAGTGAGACTTTTAAATGACGCTTGAGGAATCTGTACATGTAAATTGCTTTTCATATAAAGCCACAGGTCAACTTCTCAGTGAAATTTAAACAAATACACACTGAGTATACAAGGTCACCTTGTAGTGCAGCAGACAAAAGCAGCCATGTCAGGTTAGGCAGGATCTATCTAGCCCAGTATTACATCTCATTTGATAGTGGCAGCAACATCAGAAGTGTACCTGTGATTAACATGAATGAACTGTAGTTTGCCAGGTTCTTGGACACCTCCTGAAGAAACCAGAAAAAAACTAAAAGCATCTGAAGGTTAGGTGAATTCGCCAAGACAAAAGCATGGCTCTCTCTGCTGAGGTTCTGCTCTGCACTGGAGCTACATCCTGCCCTAATAACCTTCACAGAAATCAGCAGCCAGTGCAGCTGCCAGCGTGGAGCAGCACTTCATAGCCAGTTTGGCAAAGACTCCTCAAGAGTTGCCAAGAGAGCATCAAGATAGTAAAGTAAAAACAGAATAGGTAGCCAGGGGGTGAAAAGCTTAGGATCCAATTATAGGGGACTTGGTCCCTTCAGTCAAGAGCTCTAAAGTGAATGGCTTTACACAGTAGAGAAAAACACGACTGATAAGCTTTTAAATCAAAAAGGTCTGATCCCATACAGCTGGAATAGGTCTTAGTTAAGGCCTATTGAGATCCTATGCAGATGAATTTCAAACACTCTTTCTCAGCAGGAAGACAAAACCAATGTTTTAGGGATTAGCTCTTATGTCACATTCAGTAATAATACACAGTCATTAACAAGTTACTAGAGAAGTTTGAGGCCATTCCTTTCCCACACAAAGTACCTTTATTGTAATAGAAATAATCTACATAAATTATCCTCCCCTAATTTTATTGCTCATAAAAAGTACTTATGGTATAATCCATAGCTGGTAGCAAGCCTTGTTCCAGCACCCATTTCCAGATGACAATGAAGTGGTTAGCCGGGATTTTCCTTCTCTAGCTTCATCAGATGACATAAAAGAGACCCTCTGAATTCTCTTCTTTCAGCATATGCATATTAATGCTAGATTGAATAAATTATAATCATCCCCTACTTTCGAACAGATGACACTGAGCAGACATGACTTTGACAGGATTCAAGATTGTTGACTTTTGCTGGTCCTCATAAGCCCATGATTTCCTTTTATAGTATTTCAGAATCATGGTATCTGATTTTACAGCTTCGTAAAGATCTGTCTGTTCCATGTAATGGAAAGAGGCTTTTCTCCCAGTTTTGATCTAAAATTTCCACATCTCTTGAATATTTTTGATTGATATGAATGATCATAGAATCATTAAGGTTGGAAAAGACCTCCAAGGTCATTGGGTCCAACCTTTGACCAAACATCACCATGCCAAAAAAACCATGACACTAAGTGCAACACCCATTCATTTCTTGAGCACTCCCAGGATGGTCGCTCCACTATTTTCCTGGGCAGTCTATTCCAATGCTTAATCTCTCTTTCAGTGAAAAAATTTTTCCTGATATCCAACCTGAACTGCCCCTGGCCCAGCTTGAGACCATTTCCTCTTGGTTTTTTGCTGGTTGCCTGGGAGAAGAGGCCAACCCCACCTCCTACAGTCTCTTTTCAGGCAGTTGTAGAGAGTGATGAGGTCACCCCTGAGCCTCCTTTTCTGCAGACTGAACACCCCCAGTTCCCTCAGCTTCTCCTCACAGAACTTACCTCTGGACCCTTTGTCAGCTCCTTCGCCCTTCTCTGGACTCACTCCAGCCCCTCAGTGTCCTTCTTGTGATGGGCCCAGGACTGGACACTCGAGGCGTGGCCTCACCAGTGCCAAGTACAGGGGGACAGTCACTGCCCTGATCCTGCTGGCCCCACTATTGCCGATACTGGCCAGGATGTCATTAGATTTCTTGGCTACTTGGACACATGCTGGCTCATGGTCAGCTGGGTGTTGACCAGCACCCCCAGGTCCTCTGCTGCTGGGAATTTTCCAGCCATTCTGCCCCCAGCCTGTAGCTCTGCGTGGGTTGTTGTGACCCAAGGGCAGGACCCAGCACTTGGCTTTGTTGAACCTCATACAACTGGCCTCAGCCCATGAATACAGCCTGTCCAGATATGTCCGCAGAGCCTTCCTGCCCTCCAGCAGCAGAACAACACTCCAACACATCTTGGTGTCATTGAGCTTTGCACTTTTAAACCTCAGTCTTTTCTTCCTTTCATGGTTATAGTCTCAAACCAGTTTTACCATGTATAGGATGATAAGGGCTCCACATATCATCAGTTAACCAATGATTAGAGTTTAGGAACACTACTTCAAAGTGTTACTATTGAAATATTGTATGAAGACACTACCCTGTCTCCTGAATAATGGCTCTTTGTTCCTTGTCTTTCCCACAAGGTGTTCTGAAAGGAGCCTTGTGAGTAAATATTTGGGAAAGAGATTGTTGAAATTCTCTCTTCTCATTTCTTGCTTTGCCTACATCCTGAACCATTGTAAAACTTGGCATTTTTTTCAAATTGCAGTGAATATACTTCTTTCATTAACATCTTTCTGTTAACATCACTTTGCTTCTACATTAATTTTTTATTTTAAATATGAAAAAACTTCCATGTGTTACTGCACCACTGCTATACAGTTGTGGCTGTTTAGGCCAAATTCAGGGAAACGTCCAAAAGGAACGTCTCCTCAAAGGAAGGCAGGTTACAACCACCCCTCCCCCCAGTTGGGTTCGGGAAAAAACAAATTTTCCTCAGAGGAAAGTGAAGGAGAAAATAAAACTATTTATTTAACAAACACACAGGAAAACAATACTAATAATGCTAAATAATAAAATCTCTCGCTCTGGAGAGAAAACCTGAAAGATTTTAGAGTCCTTCTGTGGGTGTGGTCTCTCTCCTCCTCTTCAGACGGGGGTTGGCGGGGGGGCCCCCCCCTCCAGGCCGGTGGAAGGTCCCCCGGTGGGGTTTTGATGTTCTGGTGTTCCGAACAAGTTCAGAAGAGAAGAAGGAAAAAAAAAACCCGAAGTCCCAAGAGGAAAAAAAAAAACTCAACTCTCCGTCCCTCTCTGAAGAAACAGAGCCAAAGAAGCTGACCGAAAAAACAGAAAAAAAGTGCTTCCTCTGCCCACCACAGAAGTAGCTAATCTCTGTGTCCTTGAAGCACAAATTGTTTTGAAAAGTTCGCTCAGTTTTTTTCTCTGTCTCTTGCATCCAGTTTAAAGGCATAGAAAGGCTCAGGAATCATGTCTGGGCATAGAGCGGTTGTAGGGGATACAACAGCATAAAGTCACCCCAAGACGACAGTAATACATAATTCATAAAAGTATGGATACCTGTGAATATTACTTTAGGGATTTTTATATTTATTAAGATAATAAAAAGTTTTAGAAAAGGAAATTTATTCAGTTCTTGGCAGTAATCCTAGTTCGTACACCAGCAATACCTACATTTTGCTGAAGTTGTCATTGCTAATGTGACTTGATTCTGCACTTCGCTGTCTGAGAGTCAAAAGCTGCTCTCGATATTATTGCCAAGCAACGAATGGCTTCTTTGCATAGACATTTAATTTCCTAGATTCGAACTAGAAAAAACAAAGCCTAATAACATGGGTTTTTTTGAGACTTCTTTAGTCTTCATAGTTTGAAGGGGCCATTTACTTGCTTTCTTCGCTCTCTTTTTTTTTTTCATTTGCCTTAAAACTTTCTGATTTCACCAATGCTGTAAAGAGATTTTGAAGTCTCATGAGAACCAGGCTGACTATAGGTATGGAAATACTTATTCAACAGTGTCTTGCTAACTGAATGACAAAGATAGTTCAAGTAGTATAGCATCTGTTTTGAGAATTAAGGTCTAAATCAGATCTGAGAATGATGTATTCAGCATTTTCTTAAATGGCACATATAATTTCATGCAAATAAAGGTGTATCTTTCCAAATAATTTTTCATATAACAGTTACTCAAATGTGTATAAGATTTTTTTGCATTTCTTCTGGAATTTGTGGTAGGGAACAGGTATTCCTCTTGGTATATTTACAGCATGTTTCAAGTAGAATATAATAGTAGGAAAAGTTTATAGGCTATGTACCAATATTACCCTACAGAGGAGCAGAGTGATGGAAAAGCCAATGGAAAGGAAATGTGAAGTGATGACCTTCAATGCTATCTTAATTAAAATTGTCTCTGTTAAAGTCCTTGTAGTCCCAAAAACTGACAGTATGCTTCATATTGTGTGGTTAAGTGACTTCACACTTCATATTGTGCAAGAGTAATTTAAAATTTGAGACAAGGGAGCAAAGTTATCACTTCCTAGCTGGAAAAGCTATGAATCACATATAAGAACAAAAATCAAATTAAGGTGGTAGATTGGATTTTTGGGTCTCTGTTACTGATGATTAGTTAATTTCATTCATTATACCTAAAACTAGCAAGTGCAGTACACCCTTACACCCATCTAAAAACAGTTTCTGAATGCATGGCAAATGCTCTGACTGAACAGCCAGCTTGCACCAGATGACATGGCAGGACACTGTCTAAAAATTTTGTGAACTAAAACTTCAAAGATTCGCTTTTCTGAAAAGAACGACATATCTAAAACTCCTCAAGTAAATTCCTGTAAGCACCTAATTATAAGGTGCTCCTTAGGAATAGAAGTTTTTTTGAACTGTGTCCTGCTCATTTTTGCCCATTTCAGCTTAGGTTTGTGCATTATTGAAATAGCAAACTTAGTGTTAACCCACTTAAGCAGTTTTGAGACTCTGTGAATTTGAAATATATATCTCAAAAGAGGTTAAGGGGGTTTCTGGAGCAATTATATAAGCTTCAATTATTTGTGTTACAAGTTTTGTTATAAAGGCTTGTTATTTATTCAGAAAGAACACATTTGCTGTTTATATAAGTTCCAATATTTTTAATGTTTAGAGGGCTTTTCAAGGAATGAAAAGGAAGAATAAAGCTATCTTTTCCTTCCCAAGATATTGAAGAAGTTTCAGGGCTCCTATTGGGTCATCCTTTTGAGAGATGATAGAGGTGGGTTTTATGAGTCAGATGCTGCTGTGTACGTACAACAGATATGCCAAGCTGGACTTGGTCCTTAAATGACATCATCAGGTCTTTTCACAGTGTTGTAAGTGCTAAAAGCCACTCAGTCAGATAGAGTTTGAGCATGCCTGAAATGTCACATAGAACAACTTTGCCGTCTAGGTTTTTTTGTCAGGTGATATTGTGATTTATTTAAAAACTAAATAAAAGTTTTGCATTGCTGAAAAAGTTAATAATGCAGGGAGAGTCATTAAAAGGGAAGAAGAGCTCTTGCTTGAAATGATGACTCAGTGAGGAAAACAGATTTGGGAAAGCTGCTCCATACGGCAGAAGTTCTCAACCAGAGGGTCCTCCCACCAGCCCCACCAGATTGTGTGAAGAGATGCAGAGGACATGCTTGCTAGCCAGGCATTGGGAAGTGGATCAGAGACTGATACGTTTAATCTACTCTGCATCCACCTCCCCCATGCTTTTTTAAGGATGCACAGCCATTCCAAGTCACAGCCATTAGCCAAATTGCTGTTTGGAACTGTTTGGAAGGATTTCTGGCCTGCATTCAGAATGCCGTTCCTCTCTCCTCTGTGCCTTTTTTCCCTTCATGCTACCCCATGTGAAGTCAGTGATTCATTCTCTTTGTTTCCTCCATATGGCGGCATGTATTAGAAAAGAAGGATTAATGCTCAAACAGAACATACCCTTTCCCAGAGGAGGCAGAGGGAAACAAACAGCATTTGCTCCTTATTTTCTTCTCTTTATATTTGTGAATAAGTTGGAAGGTTTGGGCTGTTTCTTTTCCCTTGCAGTGACAAGTTCTGGTCACTGAGTCCCAACAGTACGCTTATTTGTGTGCTAAACAAATAGCACTCTGCAACTACCTAAAATCCTACTCTGTGCAACTGATAGTTCAGAAACCAGTAAAGTGTTGCTTAAACTCCAAGTTCCACGTTCTAAACATCTGCCTGATGCTAACTTCATTTCATATATTCTTGTTCCTGAGACTTTTATAGCCAGTGGTTACCTATCAGTATTTGGATGTAGTGACCACACAGAAAATAAGATAAATTAGCTAGAATTACTATTTCTCAAAGAAAAAACACTTATGCATGTGTATCAGTCAGTTCAAGCAAAGTTAGATGCAATATTGTTATAACAGAAAAAGCCACCCATTTTTGCTGACAGTAAATATATACCGATCAAGAGCAGCAACGAAAATTTGCCAGCATAATTCCTTTTCACAAAACCAGCAAGGCAAATATTGATCAACAGTCTTAATTGTCTCAGGCATTAAGTTTCCTGATTGTGAACAAAACTGGCAGCCAAGTGACTCTTATTTAAAATGTATATATGTTAAAAAGGAAATAGAGATGCTGGTATGGAAGAACCAACCATGCTCACTACTTTTTAGATAGATATAATGCATATTCTTCATTAATGATGTTTTAATCCACAAGAATTTGAGTCAAAACTTTGCAGAAAAAACAGTTATTGCCAGTACTCATTTTTACATGATGTTCTCATGGTTCTGTCTCTGATATCATAGTAGTCATCTAAAATTTTCATTTAATTAAAAATGAAAGTGACCTTTCGACTCTGGCTGATTTTGGATAGGACATTTTTGAAATAAAGAGAGTCCCAGAATTTTGTAGGTTTCACAAGTTTATTTTACATTTCAGAGGTGGTGAATAGTGAGAACCAACAAATAGTCTGTTGGAAAAGCTCAGCTGTCAGGATGTTACCTTTTCATCCACAAAACCAAACTTCAATTGATAATACACCTACATGTGTAGACTCTTCCAAGTCTTTCTTGCATTTGGGTGCAAGACTGGACTTCAAAGTCACTTAAGTCTCTAATTGCAAATACTTAATCTGCCTTTCCTTAAACATAAACTGAAATAATGTTTAAAAAATGAAGTATTTTAGTTTCCAAATTATCGGTGAGTTACTCAAAAGTTTTAAATATATATGCACTAAAATAATCCACATGAAAATGGGTCAACTTCCTTCCAAATGACTCTGTGATTCTGCAAAAATTTGTTCCCAGAGTAGTAGCCAAGAACACTTTTTTCCTTAAATATATGGCTTAAATTTGTTTCTTACTGAAATAAATGTGGAGCTTTAGTTCTGCAAATTCAAACAACACTAACTGGTAAAGGTGTGCTGCATTATTCATCAAAATCCCAGTTCATGATTTTATATAGAAGTTATTACAGAACATGTCCTAATTCACACAGGAATTGCCTGGATATCCAGCACTCCATGTCTGGAGCACAACAGGAATCTGCCTGCTTGGCTACATTAGTCAAAGACTTCATATCTCACATATAGATTCTTGTATTATTATTTGTAATGCTATATAGCCTGTGTAGCCTGGAGTTAATTTATCCTCTCCGCATAAGAGTATTATATTTATTTCTATTTCATTTTATTTTAGTTAAAGATCCCACAGAGTGGCTAACTGCCTACCAGTTCTTGATTTTATACAATACATTTCTTAAGTCTTTTTGGGAACACTCAGTTCATTAAGACCTGCAAGCAGAATGCAGAATGAGGCACTCTGAATCATTGACTCAAAAAAATAGATATAATGCCCATTATTAACTCTGTGTTCTTCTCTGTCAGACATTGGAAGATAATTAAAATGTGCAGCTTTCCTTACCCAAGCTATTGTCAGAGCCCCCAAACACTGAAAATGGAATTTGGGCGGAAAAGTTCTGAATCGCAGCACAGAGACTTAGCCTGTGTCATTCTTGTCTATCAGTTTTCTACAGAAAAAACTTTTATTTTGGACATGTACAGGCAGCACAACAATTGTCTGCTATTTACTCTTCACCACATATCCCATTACCAGCTACCAACATGTCCTGAACTGCCACTGCATAAGCAATGGCAGATATTCAGACCTCAGTAATCAGAGTGCAAATCATAAATCTAGCGTGAATTAATCTCAAAATTTTATAAAAATAATATTCCATTTTTTTTTCCTTTTTATCATTTAAAACTTTTTTGTTGTGTCTGTGCTTCTATATCTTAGAGCTCACAGTTCCTAAACAAAACATTTTGAACTTATGTCTGTAAAAGAGGGCTTGGTTTCTCTGACTAGATTCCAGAAGCCTAGGTAGAAACCTGGAGGCTCAAAGTTTATCAGAATTGACATTGTCACTGCACTAAGTGCATTTATGCACTTAGAGAAGAAGTGTGCTGGGTTTTTTTGTTTCTACCTCCTAAGTGTATGCTTTGTATGATATTGACTGATTGAAGATGAGATGTCACAACATTTTCTAATTTGTTTTTTTTCTTCTAGCACGAACGATTATGTTTAAATGACCCTAATAAAAATAAAGATTTTCTGTGATGGAGGGAAAACCCCAGATAATTCTAGAAATGTTAGAGTGACAGAAGTGGAAAAAGTAACATAATCTATTGAGCTAACAGTTATCCTTAACCTGACTGACTTCATGTATATGAGTCATCCCTTCACATTAAATGCTTCACGTGCTTTATGTGATACTGCTGCCTTTGAGAGTACAGGAACCTGAGTGCAAGTGAAAGGGTTTTTTATCTGAACTCTGTTTATATAATAAAGAATTAAGGAAAATTCAGGGTTCTAATCTGAGATACCTACTGTTGGTAATCTTAAAAAAAAGAATGTTTTTTACCTTCCTACCTGAGGAAGTTCTGTCCGGCTGCAAGAGACTATACCAGATGCATCAAAGCTGATGGAAAACGTATAAGTTTAGGAAAAGTCTGACAGAGAGTAAATTCTTGCTATGATTTAGTATGAGTCTGATCATACATCTTGTACACAAGTATAGAGACATTGGCAAAATGCCTTGCTTGAGGAAATTAATAGAAGTTTGATTCACAGCATTGCTACTTCCAGCAATACCACTGGCAAGCTGCTTTGACTTCAGTGGAACAAGCTCCTTTTCATCTTCTTACCCAGCTGAAGATTTCGTTGGAAATGAAACAAGTCTGTGGGACCCCTCAACTATCTTCAAAAACCACAATGTCATCTTAGGAAGCTGTGCCTATATTCAGCAGTGGTAATGACATCTGACAACATGCCCACTCAGAATTGAGCACAACAGAAGTGGTTCCCATATCCACGGTTAGACCAGGTTTTGGTTGTCCACCCGCAAGAGGCACAGGAGTCTCAAGCGTTGTGAGCATAAGGCACAGGTTCACATTTTGCAGCACTGAAGTCATAGACACCTTAATGCATTTCAACCCAAACTTGTGTTCTTTCTGTTTTGAAGGCGTTAAAATGGAGTTTTGGGTGATTGTTGTTTTATTCTAGTACTCATCCAATTATGGTATATAACTACTTATAAGCAAGAAGTTATGATAACCTCAGGAAAGGAGGAAAACAGCAAATCATTTTTATTTTTGCTTAGCCAGAAAAGACAATATTATGGAAACACTGAACACTTTTCACAGCTTTTTATCATCTGCTAGGGTGAGGTATTGATTTCCTTTAAATTTATTACTCAGTTCTGTGTATATAAAATTACATGGAGTAAGGAAACCTATAGTCATTGTTCTTTTCCCTTTCCAGAAAAACCCTAAAAAGACATTCATTTTAACCTTTATAAATCTTATACCCATAGCAGCTGTTTCAGTAAAAGACAGAGGATTGGTCATTGGTGCATTTTTTTCTTCCCCTGGTTTCATTTACGAAACTAGTGGAATTGCTGAGCCATATTATTGCAATGTTTTTGATCCAGTTGGATGTGGAATCAGGAAATCAAATGGAAAAGCATAGAAAGCTTTGGAAAAAAATTAGCTTGGGGAAGAAAGGGAGCTGGTTTTGTATTTCTGTCATGCACAAGAACAGACATTATTGCTTTACAGAGAGTTTTCTGCGCTGTGAGTTATGGAAAAGATGTTGCATTGAAATATGGTTGCCCATAAAATACCAAGATGTACAGGAGGAATCAGTGCAGCCCAGTTGTTCCTTTTTGAGCATCATTATTCTGTATTCTGAAACACAAAAGCCAAATTGGGATGCAATACTGAGAAGCAGCCCGAGTATATCTTGAATATATCTTGAGTATATCTTGTGTGAGGCCCTGAACAGGAATTGAAAGCCATGGCTCTTAAGAGTTTTTTGAGGACTCAGTTTGGCCAGTCAAAACATTCCTCTGAGGTTTATGGCTTATCCTTACTTAGAACATGTGTACAGTTAGAGATCATGAATAATAATGTGGGGTATTCAAAAAAATGCTAGCACAGATAACCATTTCTCAGTAGACTCACATGAGTGAAGAGTGTTGGTTTTGCAGGTTTTATTGTCTTTCTGTGTTAATTGTCCCACTTACCAGTTCCTGAACCATGAATAGTAGCACATCTGGCAATTTCGTACCATATGGAAAGTTAGCTAGTGTTAATTCCGGTGAGATTTATGGCAGAGTGCAGCAAAATTTCTCTGCAGTACTGATCAGTGGATTTCAGTCTGTTGAGCAGTGGAAATATCCATCACAGTGTATCATTCCAAGGATAAAATCTTCTTTTGCAACTGCATGGAGTTCAATTTGATCCATTAAGTCGAGGCTCACAAAGTATCTAAAGCTACCCAAAGACACTTTTGCTACCTAGACCTCCCAGTTGAAAATGATCATTGGATACTACCTGTCACTTTGGCCTGTAGCTGATTTTCCAGTTAATTATTTCTGAAGACAAAGTAACTTAAATAAATATCCCATAGGAAAAAGAAATTTTTAGTTTTTAATCTCCTTGCTAGATTTACTGAGCTGGGTCTTAGTGCCCATGGATGAAGAAGTAGTAGATATGGGATTTTTGAATTTTAGCAAGCCTTTTGACACTGTCTCACACAGTATCATTCTGGACAAAATGTCTATCACACCACTAGACAAGTCCATAACATTCTGGGTAAGAAACTGGGTGATGGGTTGGGTTTAAAGAGTTACAGTGGCTAGTTACCTGTGGTGTTCCCCTGTGCTTGATTTTAGGGACAGCGCTCTTTAATGTTTTCATAAAAGCTCTGGATGCAGGAATCAAGTGTACCTTAAGTGAGTTTGCCAGTAGTACTAAGCTAGGAAGAGCTGTGGACTCCCTCAAGGGTAGAGAGGCCTTACAGAGAAATCTGGATAGACTAGAGATCTGGGCCACCACTACCCATGTGAAATTTAAGAGCAAGTGCCAGAATCTCTACCTGGGACAGGGTAATCCTGATTACACATTTAAACTGGAGGAGGGGAGGATGGAGACCAGCCCTGAAAAACAAGATCTGGGTGTCTGGGTTGATGACAAGTTGAACATGTGTCAGCAGTGCCCTGGCAGCCAGGAGGGCCACCCGTGTCCTGGGGTGCATCGGGCACAGCATCGCCAGCCGGGCAAGGGAGGGGATTGTCCCGCTCTGCTCTGCACTGGGACAGCCTCACCACAAGTCCTGTGTGCAGTTTTGGGTGCTTCAGTATAAAGGAAGACAACAAACTATTAGAGTGTGTCCAAAGGAGGGTGATCAAGATGGTGAAAGGTCTCAAGGGTTAAGACTTAGAAGGAGCAGCTGAGGTCACTTGGCTTGTTCAGCCTGGGGAAGAGAAGGCTGAGAAATGACCACATCTTAGTCTACACCTTCCTCATGGGAGGCAGCAGAGGGGAAGGTGCTCATCTCCTCTCTTTGGTGACCAGTGGTAGGACATGAGAAAATGGAATGAAGCTGCATTAGGGGAAGTTCAGATTGGAGATTAGGAAAAGATTCCTCGCTGAGAAGTTGGTCAATCACTGGAACAGGCTACCCAGGGAAGTACTCGTGGCACCAGGCCTGCCAGAGTTCAAGTATCAGGATGATGCTCATACTCTTGTGATTTACTTCTAGGTGGTCCTGTGAGGAGCAAGGAGTTGGACTCAGTGATCCTTCTGGGTTTCTTTCAATTTGAGAGATTCTATGATTCTATGATTGAAAAAATTATCATAGCAATGATCGTAGCCCTTGTTCAGGAACAGCGTGAAAAGAAAATCTCATTTTCCATCTGACTGATATCATCCTTGTACCTATACATGCAAATAAACACTGCTTTTATGATCATTCTTGAATTCTAAATCATTTCAGCAATGTTTGTCATTGTGATAAGTAATAAAGCTTAAGACTGTTGTGAATTTTTCAAGTGAAGTGAACTACAACTTACTGGCAAGGAGTTTAGAGAAAATCATGTTATATATTTCAGAACAAAGGGACATCGTCAGCATCCTTTGCTTTGTGGATATCATTTCACCTCCAGATTCAGAGGGCATAATATTCATATAAGGTAAATAAATGTCTCTTTTGTTTTTCCCTAGCCACTACAGAGATTTTGCATTTATATAGTGTCTGCTCAAAAATTACACAGATGTGCAAGATCTCTTCTGGAGGAGATGCTGGAAGATCTCCTCCACAGTTCTGATACTATCCTTTCTGTCCATGCATCCTCCTTTCCTGCATACACCTTCTTGCTCCCATGACTAGTAATGCTGAAAATATGCAGTGCTTTTAAGAATGGATCAATTACCCTCTTTCGGTTCTCATCTTCTTTGATTTTTCCAGTTACTCTGTGGCCTGGGTTACTTTTCAGAGCTAGAAACTAAATGAAAGGATGAAACATCACATACAGCCTTCATAAAGAGGTATATCAATGCTTGTTGTAATATAAAAGTTTATTTCACACAACACCTACAGTAGCTTTTAAATAAGTGAATTTGAGTTGATAGTGTGAGTGCCTTCAGTCTTAAAATCCCAAATGATATGGTCTCATCTGAATTTCTTACAACCGTCTTTGATATTAATGAGCTTTTAATTAGGAATAAAATGGAGACATCATTATGGATAGATGTATTCATGCAGACTTAAGCATTCTTTTTATTTATTTATTTATTTATTATTTAGGCCATCTGAAAGTGTTCTGGCAATAGAAACCTATTCTAGCATTAATCTTATTTAGGACAAGGACAAGAACATTAGTCTTGGAGAGTATTAGTACAGATGGTATAAACAATGTTCTCCTTTAAAGACATCTAAGCATATGTGCATTTTTGTGAATCCTAGTATGCATGAACTGGTTGAACATTATTCACTGAAACTGTTTCTAGATAGAATATTATTGTTTTAGTGAAATATAACAATGTCTTGAGGGAAAAAAATAATTCACTGTAAAAAAGTTTTCAACAAATGTTAAAATAATTTCAAGAGAAAAAGGCTTTTGTTTTTTGTAGACTTGCACTGTACATCTGTAGAGTCAGGTAGAAAATATAACCGAGATCTCTTATCTTTGAGCTGAAGTCTGTAGATCTAAACCAAGAAGAAAACTCTTGCAAATATGATATGGGTGTAGTTGAGGTTTACTCCTCACCTTGAGGAGGGAAGTACAGCAGCGCTGTACAGAACTGTTGCAGGTCTTCGAAGAGTCTGTAAGTCCATAGATGAGCTTGTAATAGGTACTGGAAAATGCAGCAGTCACAGTGCTTGCAGCTTTGCACCAGCTCATTGCAACTCAAGTGTCTGCTGACTGGCATCAGCCTCTGGACATCTCACATGGATCAGGACAATTGTAGGACACAGCCGTCCACTGTTACCGTAATATGTCAGTTTCTTGAGGAAGCAGCAGGGTTTCATAGACACAGAGTGTCTTCCCGTGAAAAAGAAAGAAAGAACAAAAAGTGTTTTCTGGTTTAAAAACTATACACAATTACCTTTGTAACTAGTGCTAGCACATTAGGGCAACTGAGAAAATCCAATATGGAAAGCTGTGCTTTCTAATCCCTTTATCTTGATTAACCAGGAAAATAAATGTATTTGGCTTATTGTTTTAGTATTAATTGTCTTCTGCTAGTAATTAAATAAAATGTTTACCAAATATATACTAATTCAAGTAGCAGAGGCTATATCTTGTACAAAAACTGTTTTCATGAGATCCGATACCAACTGAAGGAGATGCAATTTCTTATGAAGCACTTCATAAGAAGTGCTTTTATATTTTATATAAATATATAAAAGCATTGAGGTAACAGGTCTCAATTGCCAGGGTTTGGAAAGCTGCAAGTGATACCATAGTAAAGGTGGGTACAGATTTCAAGCAAATGGATGACTGTAAATTCTCAGAAGAATAGATTTCATTTGTGATGAATAGTTTGTCTGTGAAGCATAGAAAAGTTAGCAAATTTCTGTTTGCATCACTTGGAAGCTACCTACAGCTGTGACACTTAAGAGTTTTGCAATGGGCCGGGCTCAGCTCAAGGGCTTAATTATGACTGATCCAGCTGAAAAAACTTGACTACCAAATTTCATCTGCTTTGTGTCTCCTACATTATATCTCTTTCTGTTCCTTTTTCTCTCAACATAGAGGCTTAGTTCAGTTCATGCTGACACCAGTAGATATCTGGAGTAGCATTCATGGAGTATGGGTATGAATAAAGCAGAGATTAATTGTTGTGTCTTGTCCACCTGTAAACTTGTCACATCTTATTTCCAAATGCCCTACCTAGATCCATCTTCAGGCGGATATTGAGTCTAAGTATATTTTAACAATGCCTTTAGCAAACAGGAAATCTCCAAGGCACTTTGCTATTCTCTTCTTCTCTCAAATGTATGCCTTATAATCAACTCCATTTTAATTCAAAGTGCAGTTGTTTTGTACAGCTGTCCCTAAGGTATCTTCCTTATCTGAGCTATTAAGTGACTACCATTAGGTCTATCATGAAATTTCTTCACACATGACCAATTAGTGTTGACCAATGAGCTGAAATATATCCCTTCTTTCCTCTGTGCCACAATCAAATGCTGTCCACAATTTTCTGCTAGGATAGCCACTCTGAATTTGAAGCCATAGTATCAGCTGCGGGCCTTCTGACAAGGACTAAGAAATGTACTTATTTCCCTTTGTTTATTTTTAATGTTTAGCTCCTGTACTGTCTTTCCAGACTGACTACTCCTGCAGCCAAAAAGAGCAGCAGCAGATAGGTCAGCAGCTTGCAGCAACGTTGTACTGTGAAGGCCTTGTGTGTGTGATGGTATGAAGATGGTCCCCAGAGAATATACTCCCTGCTTTGTCTGATAGCATTTCAGTGAAAGATACAAATATAATTGCTGCAAACATGCTTATTGAGGTGTGAGAAAATCACACAGGATTGGTTTAATTTTTTCTTGTGTTAGCCAGATAAATTGTACCGAGATTATTTGTTGCAGCTTTGCTAAGCGTGTCTTGTCTGCCCACTACCATATGCACTATACCCGCATAATTTTGAGATTCTTGTCTTAGAACAAAAGAAAATATATTGGTTTCAATTTCTTCAGCTTTCCCATTTAATTCAATTTTCAGCTATTTTCAAACAACTTTAAACTTCATCTACGTCTAGGTAAGACAGATTAATGTCACCCTTGTGAAATGGATTTGCTTTTTTCAGATGTACTTAACAAAAAATGTTTCTTAAAAATACAGGTTTAAGTATTCACAGCCTTTTGGCTAAAGATCCTTTGCATTGTGTTATGAAGTAACAACAGCCCTTGTAGTACTAATTAAATGATCTCTTTTCTTTCCTGGGCACATTCTCTGTACACTTTATCCTCTGCGTACCAGGATTTGTCACCAGGCTCTGCGTTGCTGCCATTAAGAAAAAATGCAGGGACCCAAGTCAATTTAAATAGTTTGAAACCCTTTTTGGTGACAGCAATCACAGGACTGTGGTCAACACCAGAATTAGCTCTACCAGACCCATACCCTCTGAAATACTTTCGGTTTCACTTTTGATCTGTTCAAACATAGAACTGCTGGGGAAAAAGTTCTCAACTGCTCATGGCGCATTAATCTGTCTGCCTCTCTTAAGAGGAAATAAGGTCATTGTCACCTAGATTTCATGTGTGGGCAAGATAACAAAAAAGAATTTTTGGTTTCAAAGCTAACAAAAATGAAATTATGCCAATGGGAAGAAGCTTGAAAAACATACTGTTAAAGTTACCAATGAGTGCCTGTGTTTACAAAAGGTGGAAGTCAGCACATTACTGGGACAGCAGAGCTCTGTGGACTTTATTGTTCACATACTTGAAGGAAACATCCCTCTATAACAGGTTATATCTAGAATGTTTCTTATGATGATCTTGATACAGTGCAGATTGCTTGTGGCTTCCTAAACAAATTACTGAAGTGAAATTCAAGTATGCTTGAATGTACTAGCCCTCGAAAGTCTGCTACCAATCCAGATTTAAAGCAGCTTCCTCTTTTTTTTCAGTAGCTTTCCACCACTGAGATCTTCACTCATTGCAGATGAGAAGTAGATGGATATTAGAATCAAAACTTCAGAGGAAATTCAATCTCTGTTTTTCTACATAAGAGATACCGTCCGTGCCACAATGATGTCATTTGTTCTGTTATGCCCAGACAGTTTTAGAAGAAAGACTGTTTCTTTCAAGAGGAAGATAAATTTTTAATGTAGAGTTGTTGATTAAAAAAGCTTCCTACTCTTTAATTAATGCAGTTAGCCTTCATACTGATTTAGATTTCTGTTAATTTAATCAGACTTCATTAATTACAGCAGATATGAAAAGCAAGTATAGTATTTAACATTTTCACATTCTCTTGCCAGCATCCTGTTTGTGGTAGCAAAGCATTTTAAGGTTCACCTGCCTAGACACAATGTGAAACATAAGGTCCACTTTGAAGTAATGAGTCCTAACTTGCAAGAGATTTTTAATTTTTTCTAAAATCTAAATTTTTGGTCTGCTGCATTCCCCAAGAGTAACAACTTTATCTCTTCATTGTCATATGATTTTCCCTCCTGTACTAAAATAACTTCACCTTTCTTCCCCTGTGATAAGTTGTTCTCAGTATTTGGAACTGTAAAATCTTGCAAGAATCATCAGTGAAACAGCATGTAATGGAATTTTGCTTTGTAACCCTTAGGATAAATCAACTTCATAAAAATGTGGACTCGTGTATTGTTTTTGAAGTCACATATCACTCAGGGGGCTACCATGCATAGATACTTAACACCAGGTCTAGTGACGGAGTTTAGCTACAACATGGGGGTGGTCTTCCAATACAAAGCAACCCTAACAAAATGCAGTACAAATTACTTAGGAGCTGTACTGTTTTCAGAGATATCAGTCTGGCTTTTTCTCTATTATTGCATCATCGTATTTAGGTACATCAACACATCTATTGTCATGGTAATAATGTTGTTCTGGTCTTTGCCACTGAATAATTACCTCTTAGTGACATCACTTTTTACCAGTAAAATAGGAATACTATTGGATAGATCTAAGTGAATTTTGCAAAAGAAATTTTTTATAATTCTACCTTTCAAAAATCTGCTTCTGCATTCGGAAGGAATAGATATGTTATTCATGGCAGTTCATTAATTTATTCAACTAGGAATTCTTTGTCAAAAACTGTTTCTATGCAAATATTTGCAATATTTATAAAGTAGTTGATTGTGTGGGTATGCTGGTAGTGCTATCGTCCCTGAATGGTTGATTTATATCATTAGCCTTCACTAAAAAAATCTGAATTTTATTTTACATACAAGAATCATTTACAGTCCTTCACATAATTGTTCATATAAGCTTTTCATAAACCTCTTCCTCTCCAGCTTACCAGCAAGGTTAGTGGAAATGTCAGTGGAAGTGTTTACAATTGTTGCAAACATTTCTACTTTCTTTACCTGTTATTTATGCATGAAATATCTCCTGCTAGACAATCCTTAAGCTTTATTATTTTTTTCTTCAGATTTCTTCCTGAGGTTCACTTTCTATGTGAAAACTGAAGGAAATTGCTAAATTAATCTTAGAAACATTGGTTTAAAAACAGAAGATGTAGTGATGGCTTCATTTCTTTGCTTAATTTGGAGAATCTGGACTTCAAAGCCTTGTACAGATAATTTGTATAATTACATGAATTTGGCATTGTGATTATCTTACCTTCTGTGTTTTGGCACACATGCTTCTTTCACTTTCATTCAGACAAAAATATAAGTATTTGGGGTAAAAACTATACCCACTTGCTTAGTTTTAAAGCACCCAATACAAAGATTTTAACCAATCTAAAATAATTCTACTGGATAAACAAATAAAAAATGTTGCTCTTTTTTGCCTTTGTTTGCTCTAGTTGCTCTTTTTTGCCTTTGTTTCCTATTTCTGTATTATGTCTTTTTTAATGACCCCCGTCTCAATCTTTTCTTCTGAAAACAAATGCAACTTGACTAGTTTCTGAGCTGATGTTAGCCCACGAAGTTTTTACTGATGACTTAGACAAGAATGATCCTAGGACTGCAGAATAATTGAATCAAAACTTTGCTTCCAATTCAGTGAATTGTCAGACTAGTGGTTGTTGTAGCAACAACCACTTGTTATTCAAGGATTCATAAATCTAGTTCTTATTGGAATGCAGATAGCTACTTAATGTTTTGCAGTTTATTTAATGCTGAGATGTTTAAGAGACCAATAAAGGGAGGAAGAACAAAATCTCTGCATAAGCATAAAGGTTTGATCAAAGCGACAGGGAAGGTAGAACACCTAGGTTAATCTGAATAATTTCTGAGATGCTCTGATTTAAAGAAAAAACATCCTTTTGAGAGTGTATATGCAGTCTTGACTTAGTCTATGATAGAATTTGGGAACAATACACTAAGCTTAGATAAATTCCAGGCACGAGAACTGGTGAGGCAAAGCCTTTGCTACAAACTGGCTCTTACATTGAAAGAACATATGATGGGAATGTCCAAATTACTCAGTTGAGTCAGAAAATTCCACTGTCAGGATTTCATACATTCTCCTAGTGTCATTGTGTCTCACTCTAAGAACATGTCTAAATGTCTAATATTTTCATGTGTCGTTTGGCTGTTCCTACAACCATCACACTTTGTCTCTCATCTCCCCTTCTTCTCCTGGGCAACACTTCCTACCGTTGCCACCTTGGGCACAGTCCAGCAGCGAAGGTTACTGACCCTTCCTGCCCTTATCTGGTCTGGTCCAGCACCAAAGGAGAGCTCAAGAAAGCCAGATCAAGTACTCCTCCAACAAAACTGCAATAGGTACTTGAGAGATAAAGCTGTGAGAAAAGACTTCCCAAACCACACTGAGCTGGGCAAAATTTTGCACCACAGTAATTCAGTAGTTTTAGCCGCACATATTCCATATCTGTCTGTTCAGCACATGAGTAAAGGTGTTTTGTTGCAAAGATTTGAACAATGGTTTTGGCTTACTGCTTGCTGAAGTGTGACAGATGGTGACAGCCATGCAAAGACAGAAACATTTATACTCCTCAGTATCTGTGCCCTGCTTTAAAATACAGCAATGCTAAAATTCAGCGTTCAAGGAGAAACGATCTTATACAGGCAGAACAATTTACTGTCCTTAAACACAGGCTCATAAAAATATCCATCTTGAAGGACTGCACACCATGAAAGGGATCCGCATTGGAGCAGTTCATGAAGAGCTGCAGCCCATGGGAGGGACCCAAACTGGATAAATTCCTTGAGGACTGTTTCCTGTGGGAGGGACCCCACGCTGGAGCAGGGGAAGAGTATGAGGAGTGACAGAGGCAATGTGATGGACAGATTGCAGGTCCCATTTCTCAAAATATTTCACCGCCACACAGGGAAGGGAGAGAAGATGTGGAGTGAAGTCAAGCCTGGGAAAAAGGGAGAGGTTGGGCAAGTCTTTTATAATTTGAGCTTGTTTCTCACTAACTTACTCTGATTTGATTGGTAATAAACTAAACTAATTTCCCATGGCTAAGTCTGTTTTGCCTGTAATGGTAACTGGTGAGTGATCTCCCCCTGCTTTATCCTGATGTGTGCACCTTTTGTTATATTTTTTCTACCCTGTCGAGTTGAGGAGGTCAGTGATAGAACAGATTCAGTGGGCACCCAGAGTCCAGCCAGGGACAACCCAGCACACATTTTTAAAACAGGTACTTCACCTGGTTCTCAGGATTAGCTGGTAACATTTAAGGGAACAATCAGTACGAGTCTGTCTTGTCATGCAATATTTAATCCTAGAATATTTACTGAATACAGTATGTTTTTATAAAGGGATTTTTAGAACCCATATTATTAAGTGACCTCAGCATCAGGCAAAATTGTCATCTCTGATATGATCCACTGGGTTTTTTTTTTTCTGAAAGATTGGATAAACGGGAGGGAAAGGTAAGATCAAAACTACGAAATCAGAGCATCATGTGATGCTAATGCAACTAATGACAGAAATCTTCTGACTCTCAACTTTTCTGGCTAAAGCTATGTCCCATACAATACTGAAGCATCAGACGGGACATGGAATGGACCATGGTCAAGCACACTCTAGTGTTCAGCTCTAAAGGCTTCAAAATTAGTCTGAGGGAGAGGGAGAAGTGAAGAAATATATAACATATGCATGATTTGGCACATTCCTACATAAGATATTTAGAATTGCACTGCATTCTAAGAGAGCACTGGGTTGCTTTTTAATTTTTTTTAATTATAGTTTTTCAATTTAAAAGCTACAGGGCACACTGTACATTCTTGTAAAGAACTTGTGGGAAGATTCAAAGCTGCAGAACTTTGTACAAACTGATTTGCATTTCAAAGTAGTAGAGATGGCTGTTTTCGGTAAGATCACACAGAACTATTAACTAATAACTTTAATGAGTTTTCATAATTGCACAGCTGAACTTTGAATAGGGTCCTCTTTTGAAAAAGAGTATCAGCCAGCAGTAGCTTGACTCTTGACTTTGGACTTCAAGAACAGAGCAAGAGAAAGACAAAAAGAAGGTAATTAGTTTATTTTTTTTTAATAAACAACTCCTTCATGTATTTCATTTTTCAGAGTCTATCAAAGCACAACAAATACCCCAGAAAGGCCAGGAAAACAATTTTGCAGGTTGTCATTCACATTCAAACATAGAAAAACTGTCAGTTCATAATCATTTCTGTTTTTTGAATTTTCATCTAACAAGATATAATTTTAGAGAAGTACTCTGTAGTGCAAGGCATGGTACAGTCACAGAACAGTAGGACTATACTTTTAGCTTACATTTATATGCGTGTGTATACATACTTGCATGCATACACTTTACTTTCTTGTAGGTATCACAATGAAGAGAGGGATGCAAAAAACCAGTGTTGCAGATGATTAGAAGTAATCCCTATACTGGCAAAGATAAAGTATGTAGTGCTGGTTGTTTAAGCAGGAATGAGAGGCATCATGTTGAACACTGACACTAACAGTTCAGCACTGTGCCAGTGAAGTCACCAATTAATTAACATTCCACAAATCTAAAGAAATATGGAAAACAATTTTTCACTCCAAGAAATCATCTTGCAGTGAAGAATATCTTTTAATGGCATCATTTCACTCTGACTTTTTAAGCCGTAGCATTGCTGATTAATAGATGTATAGTCATGAATAATGGTGATCACACAGACATGAAATGTACTTTACAAATGAAACGGTATCCTTTACGGTGTCCTTTATTATTCTTAGACTGAAGGCACAAGGTAGGCCCAGCTAGTGCTGTTACTGGGCATGTCCTGAAAACACAACTTTACATTCATTAAATTCAAATCAGAACAAAACAGCCGTATGCAATATCTAGTCAAAGCTGACTCTAAGCTTCTCCCAAAATTCACCTTGTCCCATACATTTCACTTGCTAGCCTGAGATAAGGTTACATTTGTTGCATAATGAAGATGAAATCATTTTTCTATAAAGCAGTTCAAAGCTTAGGATATAGTCACAGATTTGGTTAGCAGAAAGAATAGTAGTATCATCTGGCTCAATGTAAATTGTAATAGTAAATTTAATTTATGTTTTCTTCTAACCTGTACTTATTGATCGGAGTAAACTTTGTGTTTCTGACTTGATATTTAATATAATTTATTATTTTTCCTTATTGAAATGTATTCACTCCAGATCATATCCCTGTCCAGAATCTTGCTTCCTTGCAAGTGCATACACACAGATGCACACACCCTTACGGATAAATATATGTCCATCTCATTATCTATGCGTGTGCCTTAGCAGAAGACTACTGTTAATATTTGAAGTGATTTATTAACACTACTTTTCTATATTCCAGCCACAGTCAAAAAATCGTTTTATAGTCTTTTATACTGTCCACCTTCTACTTTGTAGTCCCCAGAAGTTTTAGTTACCAGGTGGATTGGATAGCTGCAAAAAGCTTTTCATACTTTTACTATCTAAACCAAACACTCCAGGAGTGCTCATCTTCCACTGAACCTGTTTACTTTGTGCTTCATACATTATTAGATGGCTAAGGTAGGAAATGAAAACCCTGTGTGGTAGAAGTATCAGTATGAAAGCACTAACCTTACAGACTGAGCTCTGAAAGTAATGATCAGAGCACCCTGAAGCCTCTCTGATCTGAATTCATTGCAAACACCTAACTCAGAGTCCCCTATAGGTTTCCAGTTTCAACTTAGTGCCTAATGAAGTGAAGTTTATCTCTGAAAACCTTTGTCACAGCTGGACATAACTAGCAATAGTTACTTGGAAGACTACAGTTTAAGGGGGAAACTAAATCTCAGTAGGTTGTCCTTCTAGAACAAAGTGGAAATGTGCTTTTATAGGTAATATCCTACAGAATAATTTTCATCTAAGTCTCCAGTCTATATGTCAAAACCAGCATGCAATGTGCCTTATATTAATAGTCTCTGCATAGAAGTGTAAAAATGGAAATACAAACCCACATCATCAAGACTGAAATTCTTCCATAGAGTTGTGAGAGGAGTAATACGTGCATCATTCATGTATGGTCAAAGAACACAATTTATATGGAGGTCCAAGATAAATACTTTTTCACTCAGTTTAGTTTTTAACAGCCAGAGCACAACAGCTGTTTATTTCTCAGTCCAGCTACAATAGTGCTAGTGCTTACAATCCAAACCACCCAGTTCTTGTTTAGAATTTTTTATTCTACAATAAGATCAATAGATCCATATACCTGCTCTTGTTCTTGCATCTTGAATCTCCACTGTTCTGATCATCCACAGTCTGAGAGTACAACCCTCCTCTGTTAGGCAGGATGATTTGGTGAGTTACAACATTCCAAGTTGTGTACCAGCAGAGTGTGGTGTTGCTGTAGCAGTTACTGGTGTGACTTCCTTTTTCATCAGTCTGCAATTTACTCAGTATTATTTTGATGTGCTTCAAGTAGCTTATTTGCTCAAATAGCTGTCTGATTGCTTCATTAATTTAGTTATACCATATTTGTTTAAATGTATTTATCCTCTGTGTACGGGAGGATTCTTTTTATGTTACAATCCATGTGATAGCGCATAGACAAAAAAAACTTGACGCAAATGTAAGTTGCAAACTTATGCAGTAGCCAGATGATCCTCAAAGCCCAAAGACACAGATAAGGTGGTGGATGCTTGGCCATTGGGTAATTTTGTCATTGTGGGTAGGACCAGATGGGCAATAGTCATCTGTGCAGACCTGAGAGACAGTTACAGGTGGGAGTTAAGTAAATATTTTTACAAGTATAACTACTTGTTATGTGAAGCCAGAAAAGGCTTCACAAGGCCTGGGGCCCATTATAAGGCTTATTAATATTATGAAGCCTGAATCCCAGCACTACCACTTAGCCTCATCAGGTTGGCTGTACCATAGGAGTTAAGGCACTTCTATAGTCCTTTCTTGCAGTTTGCTTTACTCTGAACACCTGCCTTTGGTGAACACCTATATCCTTTTCTTCTTCTTTTGAAATGGGTTCTTGTTCTCTCATTTAGTAGCTACTGTTGAAAAAGTCTCTTGCCTTTGGTGACTAAACATGAAAAGTACATCCTTTAGAGAAGGGTAGCTAATTTAGTAGAGGTTATCTTGTCTTCTTCTATCCTCATTTTTGACCTGAAGGCAGGAATGAATAAATCACTTACCAACTGCAATTTCCATTAAATCTGTGGTGCTTCTTTGGACATTGTGCTGCTTAAACACAAACAGCTCATCTGATCTTGTTTTTGTCTTCCTAAAACTAGTTTACATGTCTTGGAAGTACAAAGATGTGTTCTGTAAATCCTTCTCAGGCGTTGGGTTCTCTTCTTTAGAGAGTCTTTGTGGGACTCTCTAAAGAGTCACACAAAATATCTTTGTGCAGTATAAGCAAAGAATCAATTTGTCCTATTACAAGTTCTAATCAGAGATGCACCAGTACTTCCTTCTTCATCTGAGCCATTGTGTATGTGTATGTGTGAACAAGCTTCATCTATTTATAGCTGTAATATATGCAATAAATGTTAAAAGGAATCTTTCCATTGTCAAAGAGATCCTTTTCTTGATTATAATGCATCATTAAGGTTTGCCTTAAAACACTAATGGGAGGCAAAAGCTTGATTTCCTAGCATCTCACAGAAATCCAATGCTGTAAACTTATCATAAATGCTATTAGCCCTTTTTGCATCGTTTATCTCTGGGTAAATTACAGCACTGTCTTGAGGAAACCTACGGAGACTGAGGAAAGACTGAAACCTCCTTTACTGTTTGCAGTAGGAAAAGCTGTTTTGCTTTCTCTGATATCTGGAGGAAAATGCTGGCTAAACAAATCCTTTGAGTAGCCCTATGATATTGAAGTAAAATCTGGTTTTTTGTTGTTCTTGCCATTCACAATAGATTTTATTGTTTTGTTTGGTATGAAAACACATGCTTTTGCTTTACAGTGGTACTGTTCTTGTTCTGTTTAACTTCTTCTTAACTTCTCCCCTTTCCCATCCTCACCCCACAGGCCCGTGACAGAGGGTTAGCCCAGATCAGTGGAGTCATGCGTCACACAGCTCTATCATGCTGGCAGCCGTTCCTGGGTCTGGCTGTGCTGCTTGTCTTCACGAGCCCCACCGTGGGCTGCCCAGCCCGCTGTGAATGCTCAGCACAGAACAAGTCTGTCAGCTGTCACCGAAGACGTCTGATGTCCATCCCAGAAGGCATTCCCATTGAGACCAAAATCTTGGACCTCAGCAAGAACCGACTGAAAAGTGTTAACCCTGAAGAATTCACGTCGTACCCGTTGCTGGAGGAGATTGACCTCAGTGACAATATTGTGTCCAATGTTGAGCCTGGAGCCTTTAACAATCTCTTCAACTTGCGCTCCTTGCGGCTGAAAGGAAACCGTCTGAAGCTGGTCCCCCTTGGGGTGTTCACTGGGTTGTCAAACTTAACAAAGCTTGATATAAGTGAAAACAAGATTGTCATTTTGCTGGACTACATGTTTCAAGATCTGCATAACCTAAAATCCCTGGAGGTTGGGGACAATGATTTGGTGTATATATCACACAGGGCCTTCAGTGGGCTGCTTAGCCTGGAGCAGCTCACCCTGGAGAGATGCAACCTCACAGCCGTACCAACAGAAGCTCTTTCTCACCTCCACAACCTCATCAGTCTGCATTTGAAACAGCTCAACATTAATGCTTTGCCGGCGTACGCCTTTAAAAGACTGTTTCGCCTGAAAGACCTACAGATAGAGGCCTGGCCACTCCTGGACATGCTGCCTGCCAACAGTCTGTACGGTCTCAACCTAACTTCTCTCTCCATCACAAACACCAACCTGTCTGCGGTACCTTACTCTGCTTTTAAACACTTGGTTTACCTGACACATCTCAACCTCTCTTACAACCCCATCAGCACCATTGAAGCAGGCATGCTGTCAGATTTAGTGCGCCTGCAGGAGCTCCACATGGTGGGGGCACAGCTGCGCACCATTGAACCACATGCTTTCCAAGGGCTTCGATTCTTGCGTGTGCTTAACGTGTCCCAAAACCTGCTAGAAACCCTAGAAGAGAATGTATTCCATTCCTCCAAAAGCCTTGAGGTCCTCTGCATTAACAACAACCCTCTGGCCTGTGACTGCCGTCTTCTTTGGATTTTGCAGCGGCAGCCCACCTTGCAGTTTGGCGGCGAGCCACCAATGTGTGCTGGCCCAGACAGTGTCAGAGAGAGGTCATTCAGAGATTTTCACAGCACAGCTCTCTCCTTTTACTTCACCTGTAAGAAGCCCAAGATACAAGACAAGAAGTTGCAGTACCTGGTAGTGGAGGAAGGACAGACCGTGCAGTTGATGTGCAATGCTGACGGGGACCCGCAGCCTACTATCTCCTGGGTTACCCCACGCCGGAGGCTGATCACAACTAAATCAAATGGTAGAGCCACTGTGCTGGGAGATGGCACCCTGGAGATCCGATTTGCCCAAGACCAGGACACTGGGATCTATGTCTGTATTGCAAGTAACGCAGCTGGGAATGACACCTACTCGGCCTCCCTGACAGTAAAGGGGTTTACTTCAGACCGTTTCCTTTATGCCAACAGGACCCCTATGTATATGACAGACTCCAACGACACAAGTTCTAACGGAACTAATGCGAACAGCTACTCTCTGGACCTTAAGACAATATTGGTGTCCACAGCTATGGGCTGTTTCACATTCCTTGGAGTGGTTTTATTTTGTTTCCTTCTCCTTTTTGTGTGGAGCCGAGGGAAAGGCAAACACAAAACCAGCATTGACCTTGAATATGTCCCTCGCAAAAACAATGGTGCTGTGGTTGAAGGGGAGGTTTCTGGACCACGAAGGTTCAATATGAAAATGATTTGATGGTATTCTGCTAGCAGTGCTTTTTCTGTGGCATTAAAACAAATTAAAACAGCCTGGCATGTGGAATCACTAGGCAGAAGCAGCTTAATGCAGCTGTCAGTGTATCAAAAGGTTATATGAAAATGGAAAGACTATTTGTGGTTATACATCAGAGCCTCCAGACCTTGAGGCAGATGTGTCAGGGCCTTTCATAGAACTGGGAAATTGTACTAACTGTTTGCATTGCAAATATTGGCATTCTGGGGATATCAGCAATGAACCACTGGCTCATGCTCATGGACAATTGTTCAATATTTTCTACTGCTACAAAAGGAAAAAGAAAAAAAACCTACAGTGTAGGATTTACATATTTAAAGAAAAAGACACATTTGTCTAAACCACACTCTACAGTGAAATTTGTATCCATATATCTCATTTGGTAAAACTTTGCATCCTCCCTTCTAGTTGGTTCAATACAAAAAAAAATTGGTAGCTTTTTTTTTTAATCTACATCTATACTGTGTACATTTTGAAGCAATACAAATGAGAGGTTGTGCTTTTAGATGTCCACCACTACTGACCCAAGTGTGATGTCACCCATCTTTTAACTACCATCAAACCCAAATTAGATTCTCGTAGTTACTAATTAGAAATAACATAAGATATTTTTCTCCTCATGTAGAAGGCCAGAGCTGAATAGTTGAGAGCAAAACCACTCAACTCTGTCGATCTACTCTTCATATAAATATAAGGCATGTGCCTAGTTTTGATACAGAATGGAATATTTTTTATATCTGTGATATCACACTGGACCAGTTTACTGTAATACAGCCCTGGTTCTCACACAGGGAAGGCAACCCACTAGTCAATGCTGGCATGCAGGAGTTGAGTTCTGCCTTGAAGAAAGAGAATCGGTTTTGTTAGCCCTGATTTTAATTTCAAAGCTACTGTTAAAATGTTAATGTGTACTGGGCCAAATAAAGAGCATAATACATTCTGCAGACTCCTTGGGAAATATGGTCATCTTACTCTTTATACGAGTGAATTAAAACATAAACACTCTACTACTAGGAATGAACTCTTCTCCAATGCCAAGTAAACTACAGTTGTTCGTGCATAATATGGGGATTTATAATACTAAAATAATGTTTAAAACATGATAGCCTCAAAAAGGCTAACATACTGCCAGATATAATGAACCTCTAGCCACTGTCATTCTCATCTTGTATATTTGTAGATAACACAGAGACGCAAAGCTAATTTCCAAGAACAGATTACTTAGCTATTCTTGATGCCATTTTAATAACAATGTGGTTATGTTTCTTTCAGGGGCAGTATCTTAGAGCAAGAGGGGTGAGTTTTTCCAGATTTTAGGAATCTTTTTTAAGGAGAGAAGACAGAAGTGGAACATTATTTCAGTACAAGTAACCTTTTGTTTGTTTGTTTTATGCCTCCAAAGAAATCCTTAAAAGGCTGACAAGTGAACTTTTTATTCTTTGTCATTAATACCACAGTTTTTATTTTTAAATTCTCAGCAATTGCAAGATACAAAGTTGTTCCGCCACCTCTCAAATTTTCCACCAATTATGAGCCATAGGTTTGTTGTACGTGGTTGATAGCAAATACCATTTTTAAAGGATTGGCATAACCTGGAGTAAGGATGACAATGACTATATATGTGTTTAACCAGGATGAACATGAAAATATTATAAGACAGAACATTTAGATTAATGTGATTTAAGAGCCTGTGTTCAATCTTAGTATTAGATTTTGGTATTTTGAAACCAAAGTCAGGCTGACCTATAATGGGATGCAGGTGCTTCTAAAATTAGTATCCACATTCTTTGGCAGAGATTTTCAAAGCAAGATAAAAATCTCCCACTTCTATCAAGGGAAATGTGCCAAAAGTTGTAAAATCCAGCTGCGCTCCCCAGATGTACACATAACTCAGCTGCAGGACCCAAGACTAGGCAGTTTTGAGAACCTCTTTTTTTAATGGTTGATCATTGTTTGCATCGTTGCTTCATTTTAGGTTGCCAGACTGAGGAGGTTGCAAGGGTTCTTAGAATTTTCTTCACTTAAGTTGGCTTTAACTTTAGAGTTGGATTTTCTTGCTTCCTTTTCTTTATGCTCTGAACTAGATTGTTGGAGATTTATGGACATGCTTGATAAGAATACTCCTTGTTCTATGACATTTGTAGAACATTAATATAATGGAATAACCCCTGACTAAATTCTAACACCAGGGAAATTATTTTTGTTGATGTAATAACCACTGCACTGAAGTCCAAAACTCTACTGTACCTTAATGTGGGCAGTTAAAGAAACAAATGGGGATAAAACAAAATGTTTCTGAACTGTCCCTTGAAGACATTTGCATGTGCCTTTCCCTTGTAATTGTCATTTTTTTCAACTAGTAATCTATTGCCCCTGCAGTCATTTCATGTTAAATGTTAAAATCAACGTTAGAAGCAAAAATTCACCTAAGTTCTAGACATTTGCAGCTGATTTCTTCATATTAAATGACACCACAATAAAAAAAAAAATCTCAAAAAACACCACCCGAGAAAACATGTACTTTTAGGATTAATTATGAGTTGCTGTATTCCCCTATTCCCTTAGAATGACTCTAAGAAGTGATTGCATTGTTAGTGCACTGCAAGGATTTGTAAGCAGAAATGTGCTTAGTTATCTATGTGAAATGTGTGCTGGTGATGGAAATCACCGCTTGCTGTTGCTGAGCACCACCTTGCAGAGCTGTCAGCGTTCTGTGTATCGCCTTGAGTTCAGTCAGTATTTGGTTTTTCAGAATCAGTGTTTGTTCCCTGCCTCCTAGCAATGTTCTACTTTTTGCAGCCTATTTATTTCAGCATGGACTTAACAAGGCATATGGCACCTCTTAACAGAAGTGAGGACAGCAAGACTCAGAGACACTTTTTGTCTTGCTCCACATAGTCTTCTTCTTATGTATTTGTGGGACACATACTAACTGTGGCTCTTTTGGGTGAATAAGGAATACAGTGTCAAGGTCAGACCTAGACAAGTACATTTTAGGCAATTCTTTTAAGAACAGTGGCTGAATGCCTACCCTTGCCTCTTGAAGGAGTCACTTCTACTTCTCTGCTAGAGATCAAGGAGACACACCACAGTTTATTTTACTGCAGGGGAGGAAAAGGACTGGGCTGTAAGGAGGCATCTGAACCACATGGCTCCCCTGTGATATATTCAGAAACAGGTGGATAGTGGATACCTGGCACTAAAAGAGGAATCAAAGGTTTTAACCTACCTCTGACTTGTATACTGGCTGGTCCCCATGCTGACACTTGCCTGAATTCACCTGGCAGTCAGTGCAACAGAACTCTGAGGAGCAGCAATAGTTCTGCAGAAAAGGAGAAAACTGAAAACGTCAGAACCAGCAAAGCAACTTGAGAAAACAGGTACCAAAATATCCTTGTCAGTAACTCCTGTAAGAGTAATGACTGAGCCTCCTGCAAATATGTTTTGAAATCTGCTTGCACAGATCAGTACGAAGATCAGAACAGATGAATGTACAAGTGTTTACAGAACCACAGTAAATCACAGAATCATTTATGTTGGAAAGGACCTTCAAGATCATCGAGTTCAACCTTTGACTGATCACCACCTTGACAACTAGACCATAACACTAAGTGCCACACCCAGTCATTTACTGAACACCCCCACAGATAGTGACTCCACCACCTCCCTGGTCAGTCCATTCCAATGCTTAGCCACCCTTTCAATGAAGACATTCTTCCTGATGTCCAACCTGAACCTCCCGTGGTGCAGCTTGGGGCTATGTCGTCTCCTCCTGTCACTGGCCGCCTGGGAGAAGAGGCCGACCCTCACCTGGCTACAACCTCCTCCGAAGGAGTTGTAAAGAGTGATAAGGTTCCCCTGAGCCTCCTTTTCTCCAGACTAAGCACCCCCAGTTTCCTCAGCTGCTCCTCGTAGGACTTATACTATACACCCTCCACCAGCTCTGTTGGCCTTCTCTGGGCATGCTCCAGCACCTCAGTGTATTTCCTGACTTGAGGGACCCAGAACTGGACACAGAAATCGAGGTGTGGCCTCACCAGTGCCAAGTACAGGGGGACAATCACTGCCCTGGTCCTGCTGGCCATGCTACTGCTGATACAGGCCAGGATGTCATTGGCCTTCTTGGTCACCTGGGCGCATGCTGGCTCATGGTCAGCTGCTGTCGAGCAGCACTCCCTGGTCCTTTCTGCTGGGCCACTTTCCAGCCACTCTGCCCCAGTCTGTAGATCTGCATGGGGCTGTTGTGACCCAAGGGCAGGACCCAGCACTTGGCCTTTTCGAACCTCATACAGCTGGCCTCAGCCCCTGTCCAGATGCCTCTGCAGAGCCTTCCTGCTCTCCAGCAGCAGATCAACACTCCCGTCCAACTTGGTGTCACCTGCAAACTTAATGAGGCAGCACTCCAGGTCATTGATAAAGATATTAAACAGGATTGGGCCCAGTCCTGAGCCCTGGGAACTCTGCTAGTGATCAGACACCAACTGGTTGTGGCACCATTCACCACTCTCTGGGCCTGGCCATTCCGACAGCTTTTAACCCAGCTATTTTTCCAACCCAGTTAAACTTTCCAAAAGTGAGTTAAAGAGAACACTGAAGCAATGTATACAGAAGAGAGTTTTGCAATGATCTAACAATGAGTAAGGACTAAGCAGCACCCCACCTAAGCCTTATTTTTAAGTTTTGAGCTGGTTCTCTTTTTTTTGTCCCTTCTCCTTTCTTCTTAACTTTGCAACTTTCTTTTCAGAAAGACCTTCTCCACAAAAATGTAATTTCAGGTAGATTTGGACTGGGAGGCTGCTTCTACCTCTGTACCCACCTCATTATCCATTCATGCATGTTTCTACTGCCAGCAGAGGCAACAGCTCCAGATACAACTGGAGACTCCAAGGCCCCTAGAGAACTGCTGATGTCACCGGACATTTTTTAACTAAACTTTTTTAAAGTTGACTTCATTGTCACACTGCCATTCAAGGTTTCCTTTATTTACATGAATGGCAGCTATCTTTTTCTTCCTTATTTCTTTAATCTTTATATTGTATCACCTATGACAACAACAATTACAACATCATGAAGAAAATTAAGAAGTATTACACATTATATCCTCAGCATGACAAATTTTAATGTAGGTGGATGAGACACAGTAAGAAGTCAGAAGTCAGTGTTAATATTTAATAGAAAGTCTTATCTAAACCTTGTAACAGAAGAAAAAACTGGCAAGGAGATAACTGAGGTATGTAGGCCATATTGCAACTGAATCACATCAAAGATGCGAAACAGACTTTGCTACACCATGCCTGGATATCTGTTTTTGACATTAGACTTTCCCAGAAAGACTCTCAAGATGTGTGAATACCAGAAATCCGCATTTAACCCATGAAAAGACAAAGCCTTGGCTGGAAATCCAGTAGAGCAAGCAGGCTGCCCAAGGACAACAGCAGCTTCCAGCAAGGATAGACAAGAAACTGTAGTCATGCAGTTATTTTGCCTCACCCACTACTGCATCCTGTAAAAATACAGTCCATTAGCCAGTAATAAAATGCCCAATCCTTACCTATTTTTCTTCAAAGGAGGCAACATTTGCATAATAAACTACAGTCTGTTCCACTTCCACTCACAGCAGTGAAACATCCAGCAAGAAGTGAGGAAGAGGAAGTGTATTCTGACCAGTTTGCTAATAATCTTTTTCTACTGAATGGTCCTACTCTACCTGGGGCTAGCATGATGACTGCTTTGTCCATTCCCATCCTCTCAGCTCATCATGTGGCTTGACATGGAGTAACAGGGAAAAAAAACTTACGGTCAAGTTGTCCCTCCTCACTGAACTGTAACTCTGATAAACAGCACAGCAGTAGTGTCTTAGAAATCTCAGTCTGCTGAAGTTTATCCATGGTTTTGCCATAAGATGACGTGGGAAAACATTGGATACATGCTTTCTGGCCTTCTTTCAGTATTCTATGTCATTGATTGCTCTTTGTGCTAAGATGAACCGGGAAAAAAGAACTAAAAACATCTGATTCAGTAATTTAAAACTTAATTGTGTCTGAAGGAGTTAAAGGAATGTCTTTGGAAAAGTCAAAGGGCCTGGTTGCTGGAGAATATCTCAAAAAATGAATGAGATTTTTCAAGTTAGCCAAGAAATTTGGATGCCCTGTTCTTATTATCTGTAATAAGAATTGAAAACTCAATTTTCCTTGGCAGCTTAGAAGAATCGTGGTTAGTTCAGAGACTCTCCTAGCTTTTCTCAATTCCCTTCTCAGTTTCAAATGACTGTGATACCAAAGGAAGATCTCTGGATTTGGTTCACTGAATGTTCATATGGCTTTTGGAATCTAGATCTCAAAGCAGGATCTTAAACCTTCTTCTAGCCAAAAATAAAAATAAAAAAGGAAGAAGAAGCTTGAGTAAAGCTCCTCCTGCAAATGAAATAAACCAGCTTCTGTAAGAATCTTGCTATGAGATAGCTACATGTGAAAAGCAATCTGCAGGATTTTTTGGGGGTTTGGGGAGTTTTTGTTTTGTTTTGCTTTGCTTTGGTTTTCTTTTTCACTAGAAGCAGGTGGTTGGGTATAAGGCCAGCTGGAAATAAAAATCTATATTTATAGCATCAGCAAAATGAGGAAAGAGCTGGCATAGTCAAGAAAATGTTCTGTTCTTTCAACTTGAAGGATCTTTTATCTTTCATATTAAAATAGGTTATAGAAACATACAAAAGAACAGACTTTTGCCTCATAATTTGATTATCTGTATTTATTCAACTGTACCAAAATTGTCATGAAGCAGAAGTGTTGAAGTGAGAGACTGAAAACAGATCTTCTACTGTAGTCAGGCAATATAAATCAGGAGAAATCCTCTTGACACCATTTTTTTGCTCCTGGTTACACTAGAAATTTGATAAATGAATCTAGGTTTTTTGCTTTCTACTAAGCAGGCTATAGTGGAAAATAAGCAGAACTTATGTTTTAACTATTTCTCATCTTGTAGCATCTTGTACCTTTTATTCCGGATTGCTTTAATATTTACACTGCTAACTGAGCTGCAGAACATGAAAATATACATTCTGGGAAGAAAAGGAAAAAAGACAAATGGAAATCTGTAATCTTAAAGAAGTCTGCCTATTTCTACTCATGGCATTTGCAAGTCAAAAACATCACCTCCTCACACTTAAGCCAAAAACAATGGCTTTAAAACATTGTGCATAAGCAGCTGCATAGGTATCTATGAAGGCGGCTGTCAACTTTTACACACATTAATAATTTTGATCTTTCAGAAAACAAAATATTATTGCTTCTTAAACAATTCATTTATGCCATTTTGATACTAAAAGCAAACAACACTTTGGCTTCATTACACTGGGCACTGTGTAAGTAGGAAGTAAATTATAACACTGATCTGTTGAGCTTACAGCCATATAGTAGGAAGTTGGCTTTTGAGCAAGTACACATGATGACAAGTCTCTCATTATTTGTGGAGGGAATGCCATAGTGCAGATATATTAAAATATCATCACACTTACTGAAATCTGTTTGCAAGCACATGTAGTTCATATGTACATGTTTGTGTGTGAAAAAAATAGTTATATTTGTTTTGTTCCTTTCTTACTTCAAGTATTAAATGTATATTGTTTTTAAAAAGTGAACAGGTTAACATGAAAAAATTGTGCTGTAATTTATTTTGATATATATGATCATGAGTATGGATGGGAAATGAAACAGCCTTGCTGTCATGATCCATGAAGCACGTGACAATTCAGATTTGTCCATAAGTTTGCTTCATGTTTGAGCAAAATATGCTAATATGATGGAAAAAAAAAAGAAAAAAAAAAAAGCTTTGTTGTCAAGACAGTTGTCCTGAATGTCATTTTAAAAGTTACTTTAGGGGTTATGTCATGATATGTGTCATACTTATCCACAATGAAACCCAAATAAATAATTCCATGGAGTGACAAAATTTACTTGAAAAAGTGAAGAAAATTTACACTGTTTCCCCTGTTGTAGCTGATCACATTTCTCCCCAAGGTGTAATGTAGGAAACGAAAATAAGAACAATACAGTTTCCTTAACACCAGACCCAAGGTCCTTATTTCCAGGTCTTCACAACAAGTTAACTTTTCAGGCCCACCCCTCTTGAACTGAACCAATAAAGTGAGAAAGAGAAGACTTTAGCATGTATTTTTCACCTACTCACTCTCCTCCTTCATTGCATGAAGCCCTCAAACACAGAGAAAAACCTAGGTTTCATTCAGATATGTTTTGGGATTTATTACCCATACAAGCTCTCAGTCAGCCTGTTCCCTCACTTTCACTCACGCAGTGTGTTCAGGTAACTGGTGGGGATACCAAGGAGGTGAATGTGGGAAGGAGAAAAGCATGCCACATAACAGCGCCGCGGAGAGAACAGCAGAAAGATTTCACCAGCTGTGTCACCTGGAAGGCAACCAATACTGAAAATCTGCATCTGAAACATAGTTACTGAGGAAATCACCAGTATTCAAACACCTCTGTAACTACAAAAAATTAAGTGGTGGAAAGTAGATTCTGCTGAGCTTGAAACCTATTTCAGCCCCCTGAGACTTCCCACAATCTACCAAATCTACTTCAGAGATCTGCTTTGAAGAAAGACACAGGTTGTAATCTAAACTATTGATACTCACATTTTTCCACAGCTAGGTACTTTTACCAACAGCGAATTTTGTTATGGTTTCTGGGATAATCTGAATTAAGATTTATCACCCATGTACCCATTATATTCTAAACTAGGGTCCTGTTCTCTAGAAGGGAAAACAGTTGCTACCTCGGGAAAAGAAGAAGCAGCTTGAAATCCTGATAGATTGCTAGGAGCAGAGACAGACAGGGGCTGAATCTGAGCTCTCCTATGCCTCCTGAAATCTGTTTTACTCTCCTGCATTTGCATTTGACACCTCCAAAAGATTTTGACTGACTTGCAGCACTGTACCCTCCTCTGGAGCACAATGTTAAATGCAAAGGCAAATTGTCAGCTAAACTTTACTACTGATTTTATTATAATAATCTACTGTATTAATAATATTTTTAGTCTAACTGACAGTCTAATGTACTGCAATACTGCCTTCAATATGACATGAAAAGAGGTAGCCATTGCACCTACCACTACACAGAGAACAGGTTTTCTCCTCAAAAGATTCCTCCACCCTAAGATCACACTATATCAAGAGGTAGAACTTGTTCCTTTATCACAAGATCTATTGAGCAATTTCCAGATCTTACAGTAGAAGAAGCTACTAGTTTTCTCCATGATAACCAGGTAGAGAAAAACACCATCACATCAGGCAATCACTGACATATTCATTAAAATTTTAAAAAAATTAAAATTGTAAAATTTATGAGTAACTCTTAATAGACAAACACACTTAAGATTTTTAAGAACATCCAAAATTTTCTACAGCACAGTCACTTTCAAAAATTTTTAAGAATATTTATACTTTTGCAGATCCACTATAGAGGATTTGCCACATAGTTAGTAGCCCTATATTGGATACTACGGACATCTTTAAATAAACAAATCTTGGCATCCAAAGTTTATTTTAAGAAATGCCTGGGTTTAATATTTTTGTATTTTTAAAAGCTGATGGGAAACTGAAAATGCCACTACTTATCAAGTAAACTTGATTCACAGAGATTGAGTTATTCTCACGTGGGGGAATGCTCACAGTGAATTTTCTGCATCATGAAACCTTCCCACATATAGATGACATGCTATAAAAAAAAGGGCTTTGTTCATCTCTAGAACTATCTGGAACTGGGGGAGAGGCTGGTAATTCATGCTGGGAAAGCATGAATAAAGTGTGAAAGTGCTGGATTGAGAAACAGAGTTACTGCAAAGGAACTGGCCTTTCTGTCTACAGGCTCAGTAGCAGTCTGGGAGATTTAGTCTAAATTCCTTCTTTCCTAGATACAGGAAATTCCTCATGGAAAGCCTTATTTTGCCTCTCTTCTTGGAAGGATAAGTTTCAACCCGAGTAATCAATGGGAAATGAAATACAGTAAGAAGTTAATAAAATGAAGGACTGGATAGTAAAGATGAATAGAAATTAAAAGTTACCTAAAAAATTAAGTTGCACTGGTACTTAGCACATTGTCTAAGTAATTCTGAAATTATTTTGGTTTGCAGGATCTGGTTTATTAATTAATAGCTAGGGGATTCATTCAGCTAGTTAAAGCTGTAATCACCAGCTGGAATATCTTATTTACCTCATCAGTCCCTAAGTGGAAGTTATATTTTTCTGAGCTATTTTCCAATAACTTTCCTATTTATATAACTCAAAAGCACAAGTGATGGAGAGCATACTTATTTTATTATAGGAAGACAATGATAATAAATTTAATCTATTACTTTTGCTAAGAGAGCTCTTTGCTGTTTGTACAAAGATTAATAGATTACATCCTTATCTAAATTATTGTTATCACTAAAACCAAACATCTCACCTTAAGAATCTATTGACCTTTTATGCATCTGTGTAGTGCACCAGTTCTAATGCACTGCAAATAACATTTTGCTTTCACATTGAGCAGGCATGCCATGCAAAGGGGTTAGAGGCAATGCAGCCTTCCGAGTTACAGAAGCATTTGCATTTTAATGGGTCTTATTGAATTTTTTTTTGGCTTTTATGGCTTTGGCAGACTGTCACATTTTGTTAAAGGATATCAGATCATCCTTGCCTGGCTTGGAGAAGGCATAGCTGTCAGTTAGTAACACAAACAGAAGGCTGCAACTCAGGATTTCTTAGCTGTAATCAGAATCCCTGAGCCTCTAATTCTCTGGAGAGTACAATAATATTTACCTTTCAAAAGAAAGATTCTGCCATTTCCCTAAGGTTTATAAAGCCAAGGAGTTATAGCTCACCCATACCTGTGTGAGGAATGATAATTTTGATGGAGGTTGGTATCAAACAAAGAAAACCATTTTTAACAAATGCAAGCCTTGCTGCTCAAAGTGCTCCAGAGGAGCAGTGTGGTTTTTGGCAGCATGGTTACAGTAGTGGTCTGCCCTGTGGTCAGCATTTCCAACAGTTCTAAATTAAAGGATCTTGCAGAGCAGTGGCAGTATATGAAAGAAAATTGTCATGAGAGATGCACACCAACTAGACTCTGTCTTTTATGCAGTTCAGTGGTATATTGCATGAAAGGACCTCTTAATGCCTCACTTAATTAGTGGCTTTGCAATGCTTGAAAAACATGATTATCTCCTAAAGTATCTATGAAGATTTGTGTCTTTGCCTTTGATTATAGATGAGAAATGCTGAAATGGATGCAAAACACACATCAATTGTCAAGTGTCACACCAAGCACTCAGACTATTACTACTACAAAAGCATTCCTATTTGGTCCTTATACAAAACTACCAAAACTAGGTCCCATAATTTCTCCCCTCTCTAATCCAAGTTTCTTAAAAGAAAGATAGCATTTCCACAGGTTTCCCAACTCTTTAATAGATAAAGTAACAAGCATACACATTTCAAATTACTGCTGCCAATGTTTATCATAGGGAATTTGTCCTGACACAACTCTATTTGCCACAACATTGAGTTGTGGCCAACCTCATCTTCATCTTTTAATCACAATTGTTTTGCTTATACATGAGCCAAACACTTGGAACCTCCCCATTCCCAGCTTCTGCATTAGAACTGAAGCCAGAAGATTTTGCTGTGAATGTCAGTGAAGTACATTTGATAGTTAATGAATGGTTACTGCCTTGCATCCAGCAGTCACTGGGAACTATTTCTGAGGTATGGGCCTATGTGGCATGTTTAAAAGTTACAACTACTCCTTGGGAACAAGATTAACCAGTACCTCCATTTTATCTTTCAAGACCTCCACCAGCTTTCAAGACACTGGAAGGTGTGTGTCCCAGTAATTTAGAACTGAAGGATGTATTTGCTGGATGTGCCTACCATCTTAGAGAACTGCATACAAAGAGGCATGTGAGAAATCAATTTCTCCTTTAAGGGTTAAGTTACTGAAGCAGAAACCTAAACCACTACAAACAAAAGGAGATATACATTAAAAAAAAATTTGCTCTGGTGGGTTTTATGCTATAAGAATGAAAAGTCAAAAACATGAGTAACAGGTGAACTTGTTGATGAGAAAATGATTTTCTCAATGTGATAAAATGCTCCCTCCAGATCATGAAATATGCTCCCTCCAGTATATAAACACAAGGATTCTCCTCTCTCCTTGTTCGAAAAGGAGATCAACAAACCACCTCATTTCAGTACAAATACTTTCTTAAAATGCATTCTGTTATGTTCAAAACATCAACCCTTCCTGGATTTTCAACAGCTGTTGTAATTGTTTTTCACAGAAATCGATTTTAATTGTAACACTGTTCTGCTACAGCCCTATTGTCAGTGTCCTTCTGAATTGTCAACTACTTAAACGAAGAAATAAAGGCTTGAAAGTGCATTGTTGTAATTGATTTTTATGTTTCAATTATCTTATCACAAAGTTATGAATTTCTTCTGCTGAGGCACAAAGAATACTTGCCTTGAAAAAAAAAGTAAAAAGAGAAAAATAAACATAAGAATCCATTACTGTTTCACTTGTGTTTTTTAAGACAAAAGTTTGAGGCTGTCATTCCAGTCCTCTGCTATGGTTTTGGAAATATGCATAGCATTTTACTGAGTATATTGATTATAAAGAAAAAAGGTTTTTCTTAAATATTCTAATAAAGTTGCTTGTCTGTATATATAATCTAGTTTCCCCCAGCTAGGATAGTATTTGCCATGCAGCATCATCTCTCAGCCTGCCCTTTCCTCACACTTTCCAAGCAGGGTGTGATTGGTAAGTTTCACACGTGATGTTCTCACTGAGTCCCAAGACCACTAAATGTATGGATTTGTCCCAGGCAAGTGTGGGCAGATGGGTCTGGGTGCTGAGGAGCTGCTGATCCAGAACTTCTAAAAGGTCCCTTCCACACTTCAAACTCTTTTTCTGCTGTCCACTTTTACTTTTTCTGGTCATTTTTGCCAAAGAAGAGCCACATCTGCCCCCACAGGTGGAAACAACTTTTCTTTGCTGAGGATACGGACGTGCCCTCAGCCATCAGCCAGTCCTGTTCTTCTGAGGTGCTTACACTCTGCGCTCTGGTTTCGTTCTGATGTCTGGCTTCCAGACAACAGCTGGAACAGTTCCAACCACAAGCAGTCTATGGGGAGGGCTGCTAGAGTGGAATGGATAGCAGACAGGATCACCTGAGGCAGAGACAAGCCTTGGGACAAGTGTATTTGTGAGCTACAGTGTGGTTTCTAACAGCAAAATCCCTTACCAAGAGGAAGCAGATGCCAGAGGCACCTAAGAGGGTTCTGGGACAACACAGACAAGTCCTTGGTGACAAGTGCAAAACACTAATTCTGAGGAGAAGACTAAAAAATTAGGAGAGAAGTGCCTTGCAGGAAGCCCCAGCAGAGTGAGCACTGCTGCCATGGCCCATTGCAACAGACTGAAATGATGAACTGAGCCACACTCAGCACTCATCCTCAGGCACTGGCAGAGTGCACCTAGCCTGGTTCAGCCTGAACTCTGCTAAGTATGTGTATAAGGCCTGGAGAGTCAAATCTGCCTTTGGCTGGTGCTGATTCCTGCTTCAGGGGCTGCTGGTGGCAGCTCTGCCCATCCCCAGAGCTGTTCCCTGAGTTTGCCTGGCCCTACCTGGTGTAGGAAGCAGGTACTGCAGGACACTTGCAGCGGGGTGATACGGTGGCCAGTAGGAAGCCAGACTGCCCTCTGTGAGAACCTGCCTAACCCATCAAGTTCTCAGTGCAAGCAAAAGCTGACTTCAGAGCACAACCCGATGCCTGCCACAGAGCCAGTAAGGAGGAGCTTCCAGACACCGAAAAGCCCACAGCTGTCATCACCCCATGGCCTCCCTGACATCATCTCCACAGCTCACCCCATTCCCAGCTGAGCAGGGGACTGCAGGGACAGGGCCCAGAGCTGCAGTGGGTGACCTCCAGCCTGACACCTGGACAGCCCTTTTACATGGCCATCCTGATATTTTCAGTCTGATGATTCAGCTGGAGCTCAAAGAGGTGTATGAAGCCAAATAATAGTTCGCCCTTTGTATCTGGGATCTTCCAGTCTGGTTCTCTTTAAAAAGCTCTTCTAAAATGTCTGCCTCCGTTGAAGAGATAAATACTATCTCAATAATCCCTGTAGAGATTCGCTGCTGAGAAGTGATACCTTTGGACCAAGAAAAAGGAATTGTGGCTTTACGGTACCATAAAGTAAAGGACAAAGATGTACCCAAACAGGGCCTGTGGAAGAAATAATTTTACAGCACGGAGGCTGTATGGAACACAAAGGTCAACTGGAGTGACAACAATCAAAGCCAAGTGTTCTGTGCCCTAGAACAAGGAATTGTAAAAGATATATCCTGTTGCTGCTATGAGAGTGCTGGAGGTTGTCAAGTAACTGCATATTTCTTGGTCTGTGTGTATCACAACATTTTCAAAGCTGGTGGGGTTTTATGCCAGTTAGATGAACAGAATTATCTGATTTCACAAAAACGAGAGACATCACAGCCCCTGCATCCAGCACACAACTAACACAGTTAAAGGCCTTATCACCCACAAATATTCACCCTGCACCTCTGCTTGAGATTATGCACAATTTTCTTCCAGAAAAGATAATGTGTTCTTTAGAAGATCAAGAACTTATCGATACATTTTTAATATCAGAAATTATAGTGAGTGCTATTGCAATACTGCAACAGTTTTCCATTACAGCTTAAATCCAGGTGTCTTGGGGTGACTTTATGCTGTTGTATCCCCTATCACTGCTCTATGCCCAGACATGATTCCTGAGCCTTTCTATGCCTTTAAACTGGATGCAAGAGACAGAGAAAAAAAAACTGAGCGAACTTTTCAAAACAGTTTGTGCTTCAAGGACACAGAGATTAGCTACTTCTGCGGCAGAGCAGAGGAAGCACTTCTTCTTGCTTTTCAGTCAGCTTTTCAGCTCTGTTTCTTCAGAGAGAGACGGAGAGTTGAGGTTTGTTTTTTTTTCTGGGACTTCGGCTTTTCCCTTCTTCTCTTCTGGGCTTGTTCAGAACACCAGAACATCAGAACCCCACCGGGGGACCTTCCACCGGCCTGGAGGGGGGCCCCCCACGCCAACCCAGCTCCGAGGAGGAGGAGAGAGACCACACCCACAGAAGGACTCTAAAATCTTTCAAGTTTTCTCTCCAGAGCGAGAGACTTTATTATTTAGCATTATTATTATTATTTTCCTGTGTGTTTGTTAAATAAATAGTTTTTATTTTCTCCTTCACTTTCCTCCGAGGAAAATCTTTTTTCCTGAACCCAGCTGGGGGGAGGGGTGGTTTGTAACCTGCCTTCCTTTGAGGAGACGTTCCTTTTGGACGTTTCCCTGAATTTGACCTAAACCACCACACCAGGTTAAGAAGGCAGTATATTGGATTTCTTCACTATCTCTTTTAGTGACAGCTTTCATTCTTGTGAGGACATCTCAGAAATCAGCCAAGTCTTTCTTATCCAGGTCTGAAGCACAATGGTGGAAGTGGTTCTTTGTTAATGCTCTGTTTTTTAATTCATGTATTTTTCTGTGTTTGATAAGCTTTGTTGTTTCTGTGTCCTCCCTTTGAATGAACTTTACAGGAAAATTATGGGGAAATACTCATTTTGTTTGTACATTTTTAGATATAAGCATACGCTAGATCAAATAAAGGCAGTAGCAGTTTTTATCTGTATAGTCCCATTGAACTCTTTACAGATTTGTCTTCTGTAGATGTGTGGCTGGCTTTCCTCATGACAGGTCATGTAGAACTCCTCTTCTACAAAGGGCCTCTGAATACCACTCAATGTAGTCCTTGCTTTTATGCAGGAATAACATGTCTTAATTTAATTTTTATATTTCTTTGGCTTTCAGCAGCCAGAATCACGAAATCAGCCTCTCATTTGAAAGACCACTCAGTGGTTTTTGGGTTTTTTTAAACGAGAAAGTACTCAGTTTTGATGAGAGGAGCATCACATTGCACCCTGAATGCACCATCTCTGACGCATACAGAGAAGAAACTTTAGCCCTTCTCAGAATGCTCTAACACATGGCAAGGCAATTAACAATGCCTGTACCCCAGTCACCTTCTCAATATGATTTAGGAGAGAAGCAGTTACACACCACTTGTCAGTACTACGTGAGTTTCATCTCCAATGTTTACTTATTTCATAGTCAGGTCTCCCACCACTATCCTTCCTCAATCCCAAATACTCATTTCTATAATACTCATTTGTCCAAACCAATAACTTTCTGTAGCCTGCTGGTACTTTGGTACACTCCCATCACTGAGTGTAAATGATCCTTTGCTGATACCAGCCTCATTTCCCATCATGCTGATCCCTTTCCACAATTTTTTGCATTTTTATCCTTGGCATTATTGTGTCTGTATGTTGTGTTCCAAAAGATTCTTATATTCAGAAATTCATTAATATTCAGAGTCTGTGCACTGTACAATGTGGTTATTAAATAATGAGCACATAGCATGCAGAACTCCCACTCTCTCTCTTGCATTAGTTAGAGTTGGTTGTGGCAAGCATTAGTAAATTAAATAAAATTTTTATTACATATTCACCACATATGCCTTTGAAGCCTGTACATGTTGTGCCATGAATGCATAACTAGCATAGGCAACACAGACCAGAACTCCACAAGCCTCTCTTTGGGACTTTATGACACCTTTGACTATACGAAAAAGCTCACTTATCTCCAGTCAGCAAGAAATTCAATTGAGTGAATGTCAAACGTAAGCCCTTACAGAATACAAGGCTTGAGTATAATTGTAACTGTGATATTTAGTTGTTGCCTATAACAAATGTTTGCATATATCGACTTAAATTGTAACAGACAATACCAAATTTTTTAATTTAATTCAACTACTTATGAAAATTGTTTCTGCTATAAATTGAGTCTGGGAACAACATTTGCCTGTATGGGTCCCACTTATAAAAGGGAATAGACAAAATTTTAAGCTCAAAGCCTTGTTAAAATTTTCACTATGTGTAACACCCAATCTAGAATTGTTGATCCCTTTCTTAGCAGAAGAATTATTAGGTTCCAGCCATTTGGAATAAATTCCAGGTAGATTTTAGAAAGGATTGGATATGGATACTGTATTGAGTTTGCGTGGCAAGGGTTTGATAGCACTGTGGGCTACAGGGATGTTGATTTCTTTGAGAAGCTGCTAGAAGCTTCCCCGGTATCCAGTGGAGCCAACGTCAGCCAGCTCCAAGAGAGACTTGTCACTGGTGCAGGTTGAGCCCATCAGTGACAACGGTACCACCTCCAGGGTAATATAGATCAGAAGGGTAAAAGAACCCCACCAACTTCAGCCAGAAGTGGAGAGAGAATATCCGAGAGGAACAGCCCTTCAGACACCAAGGTCAGTGCAGGGGGGAGAGGAAGTACTCCAGGTGCCAGAGTTGAGCTTCCCCTGCAGCCCATGGTGCAGCCCACGCTGAGACAGCTGTGCCTGTGCAGCCCATGGAGATCCACGGTGGAACAGAGATCCCCCTGCAGCCTATGGAGAGCCCCACACTGGAGCAGGTGGATGCCTGAAAGGAACTGTGACCCTTGTAACAAACACTNTTCTTGTGAGGACATCTCAGAAATCAGCCAAGTCTTTCTTATCCAGGTCTGAAGCACAATGGTGGAAGTGGTTCTTTGTTAATGCTCTGTTTTTTAATTCATGTATTTTTCTGTGTTTGATAAGCTTTGTTGTTTCTGTGTCCTCCCTTTGAATGAACTTTACAGGAAAATTATGGGGAAATACTCATTTTGTTTGTACATTTTTAGATATAAGCATACGCTAGATCAAATAAAGGCAGTAGCAGTTTTTATCTGTATAGTCCCATTGAACTCTTTACAGATTTGTCTTCTGTAGATGTGTGGCTGGCTTTCCTCATGACAGGTCATGTAGAACTCCTCTTCTACAAAGGGCCTCTGAATACCACTCAATGTAGTCCTTGCTTTTATGCAGGAATAACATGTCTTAATTTAATTTTTATATTTCTTTGGCTTTCAGCAGCCAGAATCACGAAATCAGCCTCTCATTTGAAAGACCACTCAGTGGTTTTTGGGTTTTTTTAAACGAGAAAGTACTCAGTTTTGATGAGAGGAGCATCACATTGCACCCTGAATGCACCATCTCTGACGCATACAGAGAAGAAACTTTAGCCCTTCTCAGAATGCTCTAACACATGGCAAGGCAATTAACAATGCCTGTACCCCAGTCACCTTCTCAATATGATTTAGGAGAGAAGCAGTTACACACCACTTGTCAGTACTACGTGAGTTTCATCTCCAATGTTTACTTATTTCATAGTCAGGTCTCCCACCACTATCCTTCCTCAATCCCAAATACTCATTTCTATAATACTCATTTGTCCAAACCAATAACTTTCTGTAGCCTGCTGGTACTTTGGTACACTCCCATCACTGAGTGTAAATGATCCTTTGCTGATACCAGCCTCATTTCCCATCATGCTGATCCCTTTCCACAATTTTTTGCATTTTTATCCTTGGCATTATTGTGTCTGTATGTTGTGTTCCAAAAGATTCTTATATTCAGAAATTCATTAATATTCAGAGTCTGTGCACTGTACAATGTGGTTATTAAATAATGAGCACATAGCATGCAGAACTCCCACTCTCTCTCTTGCATTAGTTAGAGTTGGTTGTGGCAAGCATTAGTAAATTAAATAAAATTTTTATTACATATTCACCACATATGCCTTTGAAGCCTGTACATGTTGTGCCATGAATGCATAACTAGCATAGGCAACACAGACCAGAACTCCACAAGCCTCTCTTTGGGACTTTATGACACCTTTGACTATACGAAAAAGCTCACTTATCTCCAGTCAGCAAGAAATTCAATTGAGTGAATGTCAAACGTAAGCCCTTACAGAATACAAGGCTTGAGTATAATTGTAACTGTGATATTTAGTTGTTGCCTATAACAAATGTTTGCATATATCGACTTAAATTGTAACAGACAATACCAAATTTTTTAATTTAATTCAACTACTTATGAAAATTGTTTCTGCTATAAATTGAGTCTGGGAACAACATTTGCCTGTATGGGTCCCACTTATAAAAGGGAATAGACAAAATTTTAAGCTCAAAGCCTTGTTAAAATTTTCACTATGTGTAACACCCAATCTAGAATTGTTGATCCCTTTCTTAGCAGAAGAATTATTAGGTTCCAGCCATTTGGAATAAATTCCAGGTAGATTTTAGAAAGGATTGGATATGGATACTGTATTGAGTTTGCGTGGCAAGGGTTTGATAGCACTGTGGGCTACAGGGATGTTGATTTCTTTGAGAAGCTGCTAGAAGCTTCCCCGGTATCCAGTGGAGCCAACGTCAGCCAGCTCCAAGAGAGACTTGTCACTGGTGCAGGTTGAGCCCATCAGTGACAACGGTACCACCTCCAGGGTAATATAGATCAGAAGGGTAAAAGAACCCCACCAACTTCAGCCAGAAGTGGAGAGAGAATATCCGAGAGGAACAGCCCTTCAGACACCAAGGTCAGTGCAGGGGGGAGAGGAAGTACTCCAGGTGCCAGAGTTGAGCTTCCCCTGCAGCCCATGGTGCAGCCCACGCTGAGACAGCTGTGCCTGTGCAGCCCATGGAGATCCACGGTGGAACAGAGATCCCCCTGCAGCCTATGGAGAGCCCCACACTGGAGCAGGTGGATGCCTGAAAGGAACTGTGACCCTTGTAACAAACACTCACTGGAGCAGGCTCCTGGCAGGACCTGTGGCCTTGTGGAGAGAAGAGCCCACACTGAAGCAGGTTTTCTGGCAGGATTTGTGACTTCACGATGGACTGCTTCAGCAGTTCATTAAGGACTGTGGAAAGGACTCACATAGGAGAACTTTGTGGAGGACTGCTTCCCATGCTGGCATAGGGAAATGGTGTGGGGAGTCCTTCCAGGGAGGAGGAAGGACCATCAGAGATGTGAGATGAACTGACCACAGCCCCCATTACCTATCGCACTGCACTGCTTGGAGGGAGCAGGTAGAGAAAATCAGGAGTAAAGTTAAGCCTGGGAAGAAGGGAGGGATGGGGGGATGGTGTTCTTAAGATCTAGGTTTACTTCTCATTATCCCACTCTGGTTTGATTGTTAACAAATGCAACTAATTTCCCCAAGCTGAGCCTGCTCTCCCCATGATGGTAGCTGGTGAGGGATCTCTCTGTATTCTTATCTTAGCACACAAGCCTTTCTTTATATTTTCTTTCCCCTGTCCAGAAGAGGAGGTGAGTGATAAGAACACGTTTGGTGGGCACTTGGCATCCAGCCAAGTTCAAAGAACCACAGAGAAAGACCCCATCAAATTATTTTGTAATGTATTATGATTGAATCATTGCAGGATCACTTTTGTTTACCTGAACAACCCTTAGGAGATTCACTCAGTACTGGTTTCTCTTCTCATTACTCAGCACTCTCCTATTTCATTACACAGAACTATAACCACAAGTGGCATTTTACTCCTCTATCAATTTAGAATAATTCCTTGGTCTTTGATGTTGTGAATGTGCATACCTTAAGGTTCAGTGCTCACACTTTTCTGGCTGAAAGCACACCACTTTCTCAGCTTTCCCCACAAGGCAGTTACCTGTATTTCATGCATAAAAACAGCTCTGCCTGGTTGGATACGTACCATTAAACATGTTTTTAAATTTGGATCATTTTAACCAAACGGTATTTTCACTCCTTTAGCTACTGAAATATCTACTGCTGTTTGATCATTTCCCCTGAGAACAATGAGATGATGGTCACTGTGCTGCAGGCAGGCTGGCACATCTCTTTGCTTGTCCAACAAGTCTGGCTTCTTAGGAAGAAGTTGCAGGGCAGTTTTAGATTCCCTGGACTATGAAGCAAGGCCATAGGCCACGACTGCAGGTCTTCATCAGTCTGCACGTCTGCACCATCCACCAGCCTTCCAGGCTCTATTCCTGTGAGTCTGTAATGCACAGCATCCTTCCAAACACTTCCTGCCATCACTGCTTTTGACAGAAGTCTTGTCATGGCCTTGTGAGCACTCAGATCATACATGTATGTAAATGTCAAATGGATCATGCCTCTGATTTTTTAAAGTATTGATGGCAGGCTTGGTTTTCTTTTGGTTGGTTGGTTGGTTGGTTGGTTGGTTGGTTGGTTGGTTGGTTTCTGGAGGCTGTTTTAGTGGCAGAAGGAATTAAGAACAGGAATTAACAGCCTCTCCTTCAGAATAAATTTGTAGCAGAGGTTAGGGAAGAATAAATCACAGAATCACTGAATCATCAAGGCTGAAAGAAACCTTCAAGATTATCTAGTCAACCATCAACCTAGTACCACCAAAATACTGCCTAAACCATGTGCCACGTTCTGACACCTCCACAGATGGTGACTCCACCACCTCCCAGGGCAACTGATTCCAATCTAACTACTCTTTCAGTGAAAAAAGAAAATTTCAAATATCTGATCTGAACCTTCGCTGGTGCAACTTTCAGCCATTTTCTCTCATGTTTCCACTTGAGAAGTGGCAAAAGATTCCAGCTTCCTCCTCAGTGCAACCTCCTTTCAGGTAGTTGTGGGGGGCAATGAGGTTCCTTCCATGAGTCTCCTTTTCTCCAGACAAAACAATCCCAGTTCTCTCAGCTGCTTCTTGTAAGACTTATGCTTCAAACTCTTCAACAGCTCTTTTGCCTTTCTCTGGAAACACTCCAGCACCTCTATGTGCATTTTGAATAGAGAGGCCCAGAACTGGACACAGGACTCAAGGTGTTGTTTCACCAGTGCCAAACACAGAAGGACAATCACTTCCCTGGTGTTGCTGGCCACAGTATTGCTGATACAGGCTAGGCTGCCACTGGCCTTCTTGGCCACCTGGGCACACTCCTGGCTTGCCTGTCATTCCATCTTTCTTTCCATGTCATATGTAGTGAGTATGGGACGTGGTCTTGGCACAAAGTACGGAAGTAACTAATTGAGCTGTTATTTTTGTCTTCTCTCTGCAAGGACTTTGAGAACTTTTGCAGTTTGTCTTTCCTTTGAGACCTTTATTTTACTGTAAACAAGCAAACAGAAGATAGAGAGACAGGAAAATATTAGACACTATAGGGCAGTATGTTGTCTGTTTATTACAGTACCCAGATTAGCAGAGCAAGTGGGTTGGCTACCAGAGACCAAAAAAAGGACTTGAGAAGACTTCTGAATTTATCTCAGAGGCTTAAATCTAATCATCTATCTCTCTTTAGCTGTGTATTGTCCAAAAAAATTCAGCAATTTAATTAATTGCAATACCAATAGAAAAGAGTTCCAAAAATCTAAACATGTATCCAAGAAATGTCTTCTACTAATGGCTTTATTTTCCTAATAGCTACATTATTATGACTATCTGGCATAGTTAGTTGCATGTGTCCTTTCCCAGGTAAGAAGATGATTTTTTTCAAAGAAATTCTACTGTGATGTAAATTTACTGTAAATAGATTGAATCATCTCCCTTTTGTTTCTCAGCCTGTGGATTTTATAAATAAATGTAACTGTTTCTTTTGGATGTCATGAATAATGCTTACATTTTTATTTTTACCTTAATCCATTTTGTGCTAGATGTGATTCAAGGTTTCTGGATAGCAGCCCATCTACTTGGCACACAATATTGTGAACCTGCCATCTAGGTTTCCCAGCACAGCACTCATCAGAGGACAGGAGAGATGAGCTTGCAGGCAGGTAATACCTGCACCTATGAGCAGTAGTGATGACTGCCATGACTGCTGGTGATGCTGAAGGCCCACTGCCATGCAGTAAGGTACCAGGCTGCTGGGCTGATGCTAGAGGATTACTGCAAGACTACCAAAATCTCCTCCTTGCTGTGTGTTTATAGCTACCCATTTATCTTATCATAGCTGTGTAGGCCCAAAGAGATGAGAAATATAAGGAGCTGCTGTAGAAATTTCACCGAAGGAAGACATTGCTAGCACAATCATCAGCTGAACATGTTAGATATTATTGGAATGCATAGGCATTGATAGAAGTGAAGAGTGGTAGGATGTCTCTGCCTACAGAGTTCTGTTCTAGCATGTTGTGACATATTATCTTCTATTTACAGTCTCTCTGATACCCACAGTTTGATTTTGGCAAGTTCAAAGTGCAGGATGGGATAAGAATGGTTGAAACAAATTTTATAGAGTGTAAACCACACAGAGCACTTTCCACTTATTCTTGTTTCTTTGGCTGATGGCCATTTTCACCTTGAAAGCGCATCAGCAGGAAATCCAAGTCCTGTCTGACTGATCAGGCTGAAAAAGAGTATAACTCCTGTCAAGAAGCATTTTACTGCTCACCCTTGTGAGTGCTCCCTCTTGTACTCCCACATGAATGAGTACAGCATTTAATGCATACATGCATGCTGTTTTCTCCCACTTGACTTTACATTTATGCATAGCCTATGTACTGGACAACATGTTAGAGAGAACAGTACAAATGTAGAAGTGAGATAATCCAGAGACTCCCCCTCATTTGTACTCATTTTTTTCAGTTATAGTGGCATAAACTAGAACTGAGTAATTCTGTGTTGTGTATCTCTGGGCCCCATTTCTACTTTTCTCTCAGGAAAGGCATTCACTCCATATTTTGGTGAGTCAGTAAAACAGTAATGCCACATTAGTTATTTGTCTAAATATGGTCCAATATAATAGCACTTCCTAATGCATAATCACATCAATACATTTACCATGATCATTAATCTGATGTACCTTCTGAAGAAAAATATTTGATTTTGCCAGTCTGCTGTGGAAGATTTGTGGGTGAAGAATTCACTGGCTGAGCCACTGATTTTCCCACTTAACCCCACATTGAATATTTTCATCAACTGCAGTGCAGATACAAAATTATAGAGTTTTTTAATGCAGTCATTAAAAATAGTATCACAGGAATGTACGGAAGACTACACCTAAAAATGTAGGAAAAAATATTTGAAAAAGCTTTTTAATATCAAGTAAAAGTATTGGGATTTTTCCTAATCATTTCTAAATTAAGTGACTATCAAAGGAGAAATCTTAATTTTACATATAACTCTTAGAATATATCTCCTTTGGTCAATGAAAAATAAGGCAAATATTTTTCTGAAAATAAAAGCTCTTTGAAAGTTCAACAGCTATTTCATGGTCCAAAGCCACTGTAGAACAGACAGAAATATGTTTTGCAGTATGCCAAGCAACTATTCCACTAAAATAAAACACATTCTAGAGTGCATGCATGTTTACTTGCATTCTGGATAATCCAACTCTGGAAAATTGCATCAGTCTTCTTAAGTTTCAGCCCTGACTTACTTTCTTACAAGCCAAGTTTCTATTGCTCCTCATTTATCAATTATACAAGATTAACATTTTTAAATATCTTGGTATAAAGCATATTTTTGTCTTACTTACAAAACTCAAAAATAGCCAAACCACTTTTTCCTAAATTCTCAAAAAGAAACCCTGACAAAAGAATAATTTCCTTAAATGGCTATGGTGAATTATGAAGCCAAAAGTTTTTTGTATCTGAGATCATCATTAGAAATGTCAAAAGAGGGTTTTACTTATAACTGAAATTTTAGCTCTATTTTAGCATCTGGATGCAGCTGGATAAACATTTCACGTGATGGATGAGCAACAGCCTCAGGGTCAGGGACAAAGGAGTATAGTGAATGGGGTGACATCAGACTGGTGACTGGGAGGGTTCCAGAGGGCTCTGTCCTCAGCCCTGTGCTCTTCAGCATCTTCATAAATGGCTTGGACACAGGACTGGAAGGGATACTAAGCAACTTTGAAGACGATAGTAAATTGGGAGGAGGTGTTGACTGTCTCAAAGGCAGAGAGGCCCTGCAGAGACACCTGGACAAATTACAGGGATGAGCAATCGCCAACCATATGAAGCTTAACAAGGGCAAGTGCTCGGGTGAGGCAACCCTGGATGTACAGACAGACTGAGGAATGGGACATTGGAAAGCAACGGCATGGAAAGGGACATGGGGACCCAAGCTGAACTTGAGTCAGCAGTGTCCCTGGCGGCCAGGAGGGCCACCTGTGTCCTGGGGTGCATCAGGTTCAGCATCGCCAGCTGGGCAAGGGAGGGGATTGTCCCGCTCTGCTCTGCCCTGGGGCGGCCTCACCTCGAGTGCTGGGGGGCAGTTTTGGCTGCCACAATATAAGAAAGATAGAAAGCTCCCCCAAAGGAAGGCCACAAAGCTGGAGAAGGGTCTAGAGGGGAATCTGAGGACCTGAGGCAATGGTATGAAGTTGTGTCAGGGCAGGCTTAGACTGGTTTCCAGAAAAAGGTTCTTCACCCAGAGGGTGGTTGAGCAATGGAGCAGGCTCCCCAGGGAAGTGGTCACAGCACCAAGCCTGACAGAGATCAAGAAGTGTTTGGATAATGTTCCCAAGGTGTGAGTTTAGGGACTGTCCAGTGCAGGGCCAGGAGTTGGACTCAATGATCCCTGTGGGTTCCTTCCAACACAGGATATTCTGTAATTCTGTGATTCTGTGATCTGCAAGCTCAGGCTTCTAAATATATAGGCATAGCTACAGTCAGTATTTATGTGCATGAAATCATTTGAATATAACCAAGATATTTTCCTGGGTTTGAATAGTGTATAGCACTTGTTCCTCTCCTGCAGTCTGCTCTCCTGCAGTCTGATGATACCTTATCTCTCTTTTACTGTATTTTTCAGGAATACAAACAAAAAAAAAAAAAAGAGAAGGTATTCTTAGTTAAGTAGTACATGTTCAGCTCCCAGGATGTGATAGGAAAATCTTCTGTTTACCTAACAAATAGCCCAGCTTTGTGGATTTCTGTATAAAACATGTTTCTGCCCCGCTCCCAAGTAAATCCCACCATCATGAAAGAGTAAAAAATCAAATTGCACCTCCCTGAAACATTAAAATCTGTACTTTTGCAATAATCTGGAGATAAAAATAAAGGTAAAACCTTAATTCTTGAGACCCCCAACCTGAAGATTCCCTCTTAAAATAAATATGTGTTGACACCTTGCCCCATGACCACCAATACTGGCAGTACAGGCAGAATGCTGCCCTCCTTCCATGCAAGGTAAGATTCTCACAAATCACACTACCATCAATGCAACCAAGGGATGACAAGACTCTTGGCTACCTTAGTATTTGCATGGTCAGCTGTTACTTCCAGGTCACCTGGTGTCACTAGCAGTGATGGTATCACTTACGCTCCTGTTTTTACTGCCAGTGAGTTGCTGTACGGATGCTTCCCCATAAAAGCTTTGTTCTAGAACTCCATTGCTCTTCGTGTCACAGACATGTAACAAATAAACTGGCTACAACAGAGGTATCACTCTTTTAGACCAGTGCTCGCTGAAGAACTGTTTGCCATCAGTTTTCCCCATGACTATCAGGATACACTGGGGTGGGGAATTACATTGGGAAAAACCTCTGCAATATCTGTATAATTCAATGGTTCCTTCTACGACCAGTTCTTTCTTAAGGCTCCATCATGAACATTGCCACCCTCCCTAGGGATCCAAGCTGAGCTTTCATCTGATTCTTGCTCAAAATTAAATCATCTGGAGTCCAAAGAAGAAGCAAGCAGAGTTGTTCATAAACAGCCTGAATTGAAAACTATAAAACCAGCTAACTGACTAGACACAGGATTCAGAGCAAAGGAATAAACATGTCCAAAGAAGGAGACAAGGGCAGTGTTTATTACCAAGTGTTTTCCAGAAGATAGCCTAAGAAAGGCCTGACACTAAGTCCTGCTTGAAGCTTCCCACAGTGTCAGCTGGGGCCAACCCACCACATTTTCAACGGCAATTATTGTGTTCTCTATCACACAACAGGACCATGAGGTATGAAAATGGGTGTCCATGCTCCCATCAAGTGAGAGTCCTGAGTCCCAGGCTTTTGCTTTCTATATTTTATCTTGAGGCTACTTTTTAAGTTTAACTAAAAACCATTGCTTTCCAAGTAAGCTCTTGGCTTCATAGTCTGTTTAGGCACCAACAAGGAAAAGCAGAAAACTCAGCTGCAGGGCATGAAATTAGCCAACACAACATTTAAGTGGAAAACGCCCCCAAGAGCTACTATGCTGCTGAAGTGCAGGAAAGATGGCCAAATGTGGGGAAAGGAAAAGTCATAGCTGCTTTTTCCCTGGAAGAAATGGTTTAGACTCTCATAAGTGTAACAAAATCTGTATGACACCTGTCTTTGGTGTAAGTTCTAGCTCTAAATGTACCACTGATTTTCTGTCTTATCCTTTTAAAATGGAGAATTGAAAAATATGAAGAAATATGGAGTATATACATAATGACACTACTCTAACTAGTATTTAAAGTTTGAATTGGGGTGATGATTGGGGTATACATCAGTTGCATTCATCCAGAATGGGGCAGACTGTGTTCACCTGTCTAGGTCCCAACAAGCACATGCCACACAGCAGCTGGTAACCTCATCTGTTTTTCCTCTTCTGAAGTGACTCCAGTGACAAGAAAGGAGCATCTGCTGACCTCGAGGATGAGGCCCCCTGAAAACGTCTTCCAGAGCCACGCTGAATTTTTTCACCTGGTGCAGCTGAACAGTATTTGAGTGGTGTTGCTTCACTGAAAGAGCCCAATCCGAGAGGCAGACGTTGGAAGCTAATCACTGCAAATTAATGATTTTTTAAAACCTCAGATGTAATTTCTTCAAGCAGCAACTGAAAGCCTCATTCTGGTTGCAATTAAGAATGTTTGATTGGTGGGACTTCTTCCAGTGTAACAGAGTCTAAGCCTAAGAAAGAATCAAGTGCATGCCTGCTCAAAGAAGTGATAGGACTTGATGGAGCATCTGAGCAGACACTACGCTATACAGCTCCAGAGTGACAAATATGTAGAATGCTAATTTGTCCCCAAATGCAGACTGACAAAATGTAAATCTATGAAAGGATTTCAGTTAAAGAATAAGCACAACATATTTCATAAATTCCAGACTGCTGACCAGCTTTCTCACAGCATGTCATAGAAGAGGTGCAGAATTGTGGCTGATATAAATTCACAGAACTTCATCAAAAACAGTAGGGTTCCTCTAATTTAAACCATCTGAGGGTTGTGTCTCAAATCTTAGTCATAACAGCATGTTTTAAGCCAAGAGAAAACTGGTAGAGAAAATAACGTTTAAAAAATGGTGCTGTGACAATTTTCAGTGATAAACAACTTATCATAAATATTTGAAATCCTGTAAAACTTTTTATTTATTTTTAAATACAGTATGCTAATTTTGTAATGCTAACATCTGTAAGTCCACTTATTTGCATAATTGCTGCACTGCAGTTTGGTAAAGGTTTTTTTCAAGATACTCACTAGTGATAGCTTGATTGTATGTTCAGTTGATTAAGAAAAAAAATACAAAAAAGAAACCTTTCAATGCAAAATGCATTACAATAACTAACAGATAAGAGGAGAGAAAAATTGCAATTCGGTTGAGGGCAGAGAAAAGCTTTCCATAAATTAAAAGTGGCTGCTGGGTGCCAAGACATGAAAATAGTCTGAGCTAACATTGAGTGAGATGCTCTGAGTAGAATGAATAGTGTTGCAGTGATTAAAATATTAACTGGTGGTTAATTGTAACTGGCAGCATTTCATTAAAAGTGATTTTTCCTGAACATGGGAATAATGGCATCAACTAGGAAGAAAAAAGAAGAAAAGAAGAATCTGGGAAAACAAGCAACTCCTGTAGATTTTCTGTCTGATTCATTTGCTAATTGTATCTCCTACATAGTTACACTGTCCCAGGTCTGTGTACAGAGCACCCCCAAATTTCTGGAATTTTGAAGAGAGAAACCTGGAAACACAAGTACCTAACCGCCAGCTGAGCAGAATCTGATGAAGCACTGTTTTGTGATAGGCTTTGTCAGACCTTCATTGGTCCACAATCTCACACATACAAAAGAATTGTAAACTCAATGGGAGAACTGAGTGGACAAATGAGTCTAACTCTGGTCACAGACTCCCTAGTTCCCATCATTCCAAGAGCTGGAGACAGCTCTGCCCTGGAGAAGCACAGGCACCAGGCCCTTCTCTGCCAATGGCAACACACTGTGTGCAAGGCTACCAGGACATGATATTTCCAGGCAGCCATTTCAGCCCCACTGAATATTTTACTGTATAATCCATTAGTTTAGAATGTCACAGAATATGGTTGAGGAGAAGTAGAAGCAATTATTTCAATTGCTTATTCCAAAATGTTTGTTTCTAAAAATCTCCCTGAATACCTTTCCAGTTGCACTGTATGTTAGATAACAGCAATGTGACACATGAAGAAATGGTTCCGAATGGAAGTGCTGGTACTCATCACACTAAAAGAGGAATAGATTATGAAAACAGAACTGCACAAAATATCCTTCAGAGAAATATCATTGTACTAGTTTGAAAGCAAACTAATGAGAGACTCCAAGTCAGAAATACAATTCAATAGGAAAAAATAAAATAAATGCAATAATGCAAAAAAAAANAGCAGTGTTGTAGGAGGGTCTGGTCTTCCTCGGAAAGCCCAGTGGTGTACATCTTGTCCTCTGGGATCCCAGGAGGTAAGGCTGTCTCTTCTGTTCCAGGCCCCAGATTTTATCCCTCTGGGAATGCTTGGTTCCTTCCCCCTGGGCGGAGCATCTCACAATGGGATGGTGAGTCATGGGGCAAGGCATTGTTGGGCCCATTAACAGGAGATAGTCCAGAGGGAGGAGGCAAGGAACATTGCTACACCTGGTCTCAACAGCTCATGGTAATAGAATACACTGTAACCCAGGACAATCATGGAAAATTTTCATGAAAAGAGAGGAAGGCTGCTAGACTGGAAGTCCCCAGCTGAATCATGAGACTTCATTGAATAAACATCTAAACATCTAAACTGCATTTTTCCACACTTTTTGGGGAAAAGTGTTCTTTCTGCAGAGAGCTTGAAAAAGATCAGCGTCTGTTTGCATAAAATCTATCAGGATAAGACAACTTTAGCATTCCACTATACTTAAGGTAAATACAGATGAAAGACACCAAACCCACCAAATAATAAAAGCTCTCAGTATTTAGTCCCAGGCACTCCTTAAGTATTCAGTTGGGTGTTACAGAAAACAATGCAAGATGAGGAAGGAAACATGGGAAATAGAAGCCTTCACGTGAATGCCTTCCAGGGAGGAAGAGCATCTCTTGCTGAAAATGAAGGATGCTGAAATAATCTCAGAGGTTTCCACAAGCAGAAATGACACAACACTTCTGTCAAAGGAAGGTATCAGGCAGTATCTAATAGAAACTGCATCATCTAATTCACAGGAAGCAGATTCTGATAGGACTGTAATTGTCTGGACAGCCATGATGGGGTTGGAGATGTGCAGGCATGTCTTCTCAGTGTGCAGCCTGGTAGTCAAGTCCATATTGTGTCCAGCACCAGCAGGGATGTCCACAGTTGTAAAGATTTATAGCACAGAGATAGTTGAAGAACTATAAGAGATACAGCTCTCTATTCTATCCTATAGATCTTTAAGAGCATGACTAATTCCAAACACAAATTAAATCCATACTTTCAAGAGCACATACTTATGGTTCAGTCTGAAACAGGATAAAAAAAATCAAAGGTGCATATCTGCTGGGAGGCACTTCACACTTGAGAGGTAAAAAAGAGTTTCTGTGCTCTCTTTAATTTAGCTGACATATTACCTTAGAGTTCACTCTATATATGTTTGTACAGCATTTGATGCAGATTAACCTTGAACCTTGACAAATCCAGTTTAAGTAAACAGATATGATGAGAAATCTGGTTATAACTTGCAGAGGCTCTGTTTACACGTTGTGTAGGGGCAACAACACGAAACAAGCAAAACAGCCAGTGGTTCTGTTGGTTTTATTTCATAATTAAGCAAAGAAGGTGCCATTTCAAATATTTAACCGTACTAAAATCGTAATTGTTAAATGAAGAGGGTAATAAGAGCTGTGAAATCTGAGCTTTGTCTTCCTCACAGATACCAGCAACTGCATTGACCTGATACGGAGCAAGGAAGTGCTGCTTTTCAGAAACCTTAATTAGTATGTGCCTGACCCATTTCCAGTGTTGAAAGTTAATACTCTTCTTTTGTGTTTATTTTTAAACTACACCCAGACCAAGTGGGATTCAACATCTAACTGAGTTATTAAAGCCTCATACCTAGAATGTCATGCAAAAAAGCTGGCTTCCAAGCTCAAGAGCAGTCACACAATAACACTGCCATTCTGTTGACTTTTTCACTACAGGAAAAGGAAAGCTCTAACACAGGTATAGTACCTATGCCCTGTCATCTGATACAGTGAAGAAATTACAGTCCTGGCCTGGCTGGACCCTCTCAATTTTAGACTGTACTTCATATTAACTGAGATTTGTTGACAACTGCAAGTCCAGCAGCCACCAGTGTTCTCTTTTCTCATAACTGCATCACTAAAGCCTTCCATTTCCAAGTCTGTCAGCTGAGTGCTTTTTCTCAGCTCTTACTTACCGCCTCTGTTTTTTTAAAGGATACTCAGAGATTGCACAGAAACTAATGGGCTAGAAAGCAAGCCAGATGTTCTAGGGCTTTATTAGTTTTATAAACATTGTATTCCTGTGTGTCAAAACTACTAAAAACTACTAGTTTTAATATTCTTGTTTTTCTATGAGCAGACACATTGCTTTTGGCATAAGACTTGCAGTGCTTGCTCGAAGCAGTTTCTATCAGTCATTGTCTGGTGCAGTCGTTGGAAGCTGCTGTTGCCTCACTTTGCACAGTTGAACCTGGCAGATGTCTCCATTTCTTAATGAAAGGAAAACTCCTGGCTCTTCACAGTTGTCTTCTCACTGAACTTAACTCAATTATCTTCATTTGTTTTGAACAAGAACAGCACCATTCTTTGTCAAAATGTATGGCTCCTGAATTTCAGCCTGAATTTATTTCTTGGAATGGTTTTTAGTGGGGCCTATTAATCAATTCTTGTTGGAGGCAATTATAAACAACTTACTCTAAATTTGGAAGTGTTTTGGTCGAATGAAGAACTACAATCTTACATCAAGGAAAACATGTTCTAGATCCAAACAACTGGTGCTTTGTGGATGTTTCATACAGCAGTTGTGGTGCAGAGTCTCAGAACTGAGACTACCTCCTGCTTCTCTGGGAAAAAAAAAAAACCAAATCTCAAGTAGCAACCATTGCACTAGCTGATCATTCTGTTTAACAACAATGTGAACATTACTGTTAGACACTGTAGAACATAATTCTTACCGTCTACTCTGTTCTCAGAAAACCCCACCTGGAGTACTGTGCACACTGCTGGTGGCCCCAACAAAAGGACGCAAAATCATTGGAGCAAGTCCAGAGGCAGGCCACAGAGTTGACAAGGGGGCTAGGGCACCTCCAGTATGGAGAAAGGGTGAGAAAGTTGGACTATTCAGCCTGGAGAAGAGAAAGTTGTGTGGAGACCTCATAGCAACCTTCCAGTATCTGAAGGGTCTTACAGGGAGAGGGACTTTTCATCGGGAACTGTAGGGGTAGGACAAGGAGTAATGGGTACAAACTGAAAGAGGGGATATTTAGGTTAGATATACAGATAGAATTCTTTACTGTGAGTAAAGATGAGGTACTGGAACAAGTTGCCCAGAGAACCTGCAGATGGCCCATCCCTGGAAATGTTCAAAGCCAGGTTGGGTGGGGCAATCTGGTCTAATGGGAGATGTTCCTGCTCACGGGCAGCCCAGTTGGGACTAGGTGATATTTAAGGTCCCTTCTAAACCAAACCACTCAGTGATTTTATGATTCTATGATAATGTGGCAGATGTAAAAGCCAGCTGAAATGTCCACTGCATAACAATGCAGAGACTTTTATTTACCATCTGTGAATTCTATTTGACAAAGGGCACTGTGAAGAGAACAGTATTCTTGAATGCCTCCATAAAAGTTTATTTCTAACTTTTCAAATGAGCTTAGATCAAATTTCTCTTCATCTGTCAACCAGGGAAGTGCATGGTTAAAACTAACATGCCACCTACAACAACACTTTCTGGACAAGGGATTAAATGGAGCAAGGATAGTGGATTTCCTTTTTCTCCACCTGAAGAGGAACGTTGAGAGAAACAGTGGAACAATGTCTGTTTCTAAAAGGAAAACTGCTAAATAAATAAAGTTACACCTGACTTTCAACAATGAAAAAGGGTACAACACAAAGAATGAGGGATTTGGTTGTGGTTTTTTAAGTGCTTCATTCTCCTTCATTGCTTCCACACAGTGTGAGAGTACCCTGGAGAGGAAACGAATCTGCTTGTGAGAAAGAACCATGAAACAAGATAAAACAGGGAGAAGATCTGCTGCTTGCTGTTGAGGGGTTGTGGTGCATGCAGAGGAACTGTTGAGAGCAAGATGAAGTAGGCAGGTCTCAGAGGAGAAGGGAAAGGCACTTTCTAGGCTCCGGAACAGGCTAAGCACTTTGCTGCAAGCCAGAAAGCCTCTGAGCTGTCAGGAGCCATGCATAAATGTAAGATGTTTCTTCTAAAGGGACACAGTGAATGTGTCCCTTATATTTCTAGCCTGTCACAGCACATTAACTAGACTTTCATACACTTACTAAGTTAAGAATCCTAGCTTACATTGTAATAATACTGCTTCTACACAATACCAGTTTAGTTTAAAATCCTTTTGGTGTCCATCAAGTTGCTCCATCCAGGGGGAAGTTTGGGCATAGATGACTGGGAGTCACAGCAGACTTGGACATCTGTGACAGAAAGATATATAGGAAGACAGGGTTGATGTAAATGCAAGGGTCCAATTTATGTAAAGGCATATGTCATGTTGAAAATGGGCCATGGCTGCAGAAGAAAGGGTTGGAATAGTTCCAGTACATGTCTGCAGTCACTAGAATGGAGTCCAGTACAGTTCCATGGTGATTACCTGATAAGGATCACTGAGTCCAACTCTTAGCCTTGCATAGGACACTGCAAAGAATCACACTATGAGCCTGAGAGCATTGTCCAAACACTTCTTGAACTCTGTCAGGCTTGGTGCTGTGACCACTTCCCTGGGGAGCCTGTTCCAATGCCCAACAACCCTCTGGGTGAAAAACATTTTCCTGATATCCTACCTAAACTTCTGCTGATTCACCTTCAGGCCATTCCCTTGGGTCCTGTCACTGTCACCACAAAGAAGAGATCAGTGCCTGCCCCTCCTCTTCCCCTCAAGAGGAAGCTGTAACTGCAGTGAGGTCTCCCCTCAGTCTCCTCCAGGCTGAACAGACCAAGTGACCTCAGCCGCTCCTCACACGCTTCCCCTCAAGGCCCTTCACCATCTCCATCCTTTCTGTGTAATGAGAACTAAAATCAGTAACTGCAGCTTTATCTTGCTAAAGGAGAGCTACAAAAAATAACTCAGTCCCTTGCTTTACCATGCTCTCCCTGTGCACTCCTGCTAACACTCTGGCAAGTACATGAGTGCTGCTGTACAGTGTGGCAGTGTGGTGTCTTAGAAAATGAAGAGAACAACACCCTGTGGAAAAGTTAAAAGCTTTCTTTTAAACCTTTTCTGTTACAATCTTACAAGGAGAACTCAGAAGGCATCAGATATTTTCTTTATGCCTCTAGCAATTCTTAGTGAAATGAGTCTGAAAACCTGATTACCAAATAAAGCTCTCAACTCTCTTGTCATAAACATCACTCCACACTCCCAAGCAGGACCAAACTTGCTCATCATGGGTTTCTCAAAGTTAGAAGAATCTCTGAGTTGAAAAATAACACTCAGGTTTAAAAGATCCAAATCATTTCTGCAAGGCTTTTGGAAAGAAAACTTTCTAGGCTAAGTTCTTCCCTGCATTTGCAATGATCATAGGACTTTCAGACACTTCTGGAATACTGAAAAGCGCCACGGATGTTAACCTGCTCATTAATTACAGCAGTTTTAATCTCTGAGTTACAACGTGTTTTTCCTGAAAAACACTGTGCATTCTACTTTTGTGGAATGGTACGGCCTAGTCATGCCATCACCCAACCGTGCTCTTCTTAAGACAGTCAGTAATCCCTTCTTCTCAGATCTTTTCCCCTAAAGGCTTGTTCATGTATTAAATACATGTATCATCCTCCTAATTTACAAGGTGGGAATATCATCTGGTCTAAGTTAGGATCACGGTTTCTTTACTCGGTATCTGATGAACTGATGCATGACGGCCAGAGAAAACTTCATTAACCAGTTTCTTTGACCTTATGAGTAGCACGGGCTGTAAGATTTTCACAGGCTCTTGTATTACAAGAGAAAGAAATCTGCCAAGTAGCTGGCTTAGCTTCTAGACACTTTAGTTAAAAAAGAGAATGGGTAAGGTCTTGTTAGGTGTAGTGGTGATATTAACATGGTAATTAAGAATTTGTCCAGTGCATCCCCTTCTAAGAAAAATAAATGTTGTCTAAATTATCACATAAGCACAAGCCCATGATAAAGTTGCCCCTTATAAACCCAGAAGCATTTGTATGCCAAAACTATTTTATTCATGGTCCAAAGGAAGAATGCTATTTTGCCATTTTAATGCGGTGTCACTGTGTTTCCACAGAACATTCGCCACTTTCATCTCCAGATTTTCCATTTCCACCTTCTGATTGGAAACAAAATACTTTTGGCTACATATGGCAATGTGTCATAGAGAAAAAAAAATTGAACATAAATTAAGTATTTATTTTTCTAGGGATGTTCTCCTTAGATATGTGCACCTTGAATATGTTTATTTAAGAGGCAAAATGAAATCTGAAAACAGTTCCCTTCTGACATGCTTTTCCTCCAGCGAATAATGCAGCTGAGAAAATTAGAAGGTTTTCAGGTGTACTGAGTTGACTGCTATTCACTAGACTTTAAATGATATAGATGGTAAAACAGTGCCAACATCCAAAAGCTTCTGTCTCAAAACACAACTTGATAAACACAGTTCAAAGGAATCAAACCAACTTTCTTCTTCATGTCTCCTTCACTTCTTCCCAGCACTGCTTCTGTATGTTGGAAGTTTGTTATATGCTGCACATCTCCCCAGGCATAACAATTTGCTTGTGTGCTGAGAGAAAAAAAATTAGTAAGTCAGGTAGAACAACTGTAACAGTCAAACATGTACGGCAAATCCTGGTGTACACCTATATGAGCACAGCACTCATCACATGTAATCTGTAACAGGTAAATGCAAAATGATGGTTTAGGAGCTCCGGAAAGCAGTCCATTTCGAAATAGAGTAAATTACATAAAATATTAGTCAGACTCCTCAAAATGTATGCTGACAAGCAGTGTTTAACACTTTTCAAAATTATATCTCTTAAATTCTTCTTTTTTACTGGAAATTTAAGCTATACGTAAATAACATGTTTAAGTATCTCAGTAAATTTCATTCTCAAGTAATCAAAGTGGTGTGCTGCTACTGAAGATGAGAATCACTGTGAGGAGAACATAAGACTCAACATGTATCTGCAAGTTAGTCAAATCTGTGTGTGGGAGGAAGCCACAGAAATTTATTCAGGCTCCTGCTTTCGTTTGGAGCACCAGTGTGAATTATACCAGCAAGCAAAATTCAGCCTGGATAAAGAATGTTGGCAGCTGTCTCAGATAATAATAGAGAGGAGATTTAAGCATTTTGAGAAGTTGTTTCTGGAAGACAGGTATACAGATGTTATTTTCACATTTCGGGGTGAGGGGGGATGTTTTTGTTTTGCTTTGTTTTGTTTTAATTTAGGCATATCTCTTGGTTTTCTTTTTGCAAGCAAAACTGTGCTTTTCTTAAAATAATCTCTTTCAGGAGTATGATGAGAAAAATTGTAATATGAAGATAAATCCTGGCCAAATCCTCAACTTCTTTGTCTTTTTCTCCTTATCTAGTGACTGGATACTTCATCTATATTTCCCTTGACACCAGAGACACAG